>LR812529.1:18338247-18445747 GCA_903798195.1 Danio kyathit | reverse complement strand
AACATTAAATTAAAGAGTTATTTGCATGAAAATGCAGGGAAACATATTTTCAAGTTATTATGTTTGTTGCCAACTATTCTTATTATGAACTAGCAAAGATGCTTGGCATATTTTAGTCACTCATACACACAATACTAGAAGAAAAGGAGTGCATTTGGATCCAGATTGACACGCAAACACACACGCACGCACGCACAAACACACACACACACACACACAAACAGAGTATATATATATTGACTTTTCTGCATATTTAGATTCATGATGAATAACCTAAAAAGACCCCAGCCACCACATTACATTCATAAGAAAAAAGCTTAGCACATACATACACAACTTCAACTATATCTATATAGACTAAACTATAACTATATCGATTGTAAATACTTTTCAAACATGTGCTTATACTGTTACCTTGAGCCTTTTCTGGCTACATTTACAATAAATCACAACCGCATCAATTCTTCATTCCTCCAATGCACTACTTTACAAACATTATAGCCTGATAAAGAAAATGATTTATATAGCACACTCATGCAATAGAAGTTTTATGTGGGAGAGATTCTGATAGTGACAGCAGTGCAGGTCAGAACTTTACTTTATTAGGCTGAAATATCACAGCTGGACTGACATTTAGGTTAATGAAGAAAATCATTGTCTATTTGAAAATAATAAGGCATGCGGTTATTGGATCAAGGCCCCTGACCAAGAGAAAAATATAAAAATATATAAAAATAAAATGATATATCAGCAAAATTGAAATGTATTAACTTTTTTTGTTGCTCCATGTTCATCTAGTGCAATTATCTGATGCTGAAGAGGCTGTCACTTTGATGCAGAGTCAAAAAGCAATGCAATCCTGTTTTAAATAGTTTAGTCATAATTTCAGACAATCTGACCTAAAGTCCCACAAATCATAAATGAACCTGTCAGAATGAACAAGCTGCTCTATATATATGGAAACTTGAACAGAGCTGTTTTACGGTTAAATAAGTTAGATGAGTTATATCTCACATTATTGGATATGCCATTTGAATGCATAACTCTTTCAGTTAGTTATATAGCACTTTAGAAATGGAGCAAAATCTTTACCTAGACAAGTGCATTTACTTTTCTAAAATGCTTGACTTTGCTCTGAAAGCAATACAACAAAGTCATGCTATGTATGCAATCACATTTAATAAAAAAATTTCATATCTTTGTTTGTTTATTCATGCCAAATTTTTAGCAAGGGTTTGCATTAAAAACAAATAAACAAATGTGCTCTGTGACGCGCAAACGAATGAACAAAAAAGAAAACCACAAATAAACGTTTTAAGTCCAATGACCTTTGACCCACGACTTTTGGGGTGGTGGTGTTGGGTGTTTGTCTGAATAACACAGCTGAGATCAGGGTTAGTAACTGTACTATGGTCAGGTTTTGGGCAGCCGCTGTAATCGGATACTCTACCAAAGTTGCCAATGCAGGGGTGTTACAGACTGGACCAAAAAGCTGAAAATCAGGGGTGGGGTGAAATTACAGGAGTTTTCTGGGAGAAATAACAAAACGGGAGGGTGGTGGGAGATAAGTCTTAAATATGGGAGACTCCCGGGAAAAACAGGAGTGTTGGCAGGTATGATTTAACACGAGTTATACTTGTTCGAACACAATGAAAAGGTGGATGTTTGACAACAAAACTCAAGTCATGTTGCAATTGCCGAGTCTACCCTGTAGCTTTGTTTTACTAACTGTCTAATACAACTGAAAAATAAAAATCTTTAACCTAACTTAGACTTTTCATAGCCTTTTTACACTACTGATCTCTGAGTGCTTTTTTATCCTCACTTGCACTTGTAAGTACCATTGGATAAAAGTGTCTGCTTAATGAATACATGTAAACATATATAGGGCTCTATCATACACGCAGCGCAATAAGACGCAAGACTTGTATGGCGAGATTTGTTGCTATTTTCAGACCAGCGCAACTCTAATTTTCACTTTCACTCTCGTGGATAAGGAAACATGTTGTACGCACAGACATCCATTAGCCTATACATAATTAATTTCATTTGTTAAGCGCAAAGATTTGTTTCAAAACTATTTCTAAATTCAGTTCTAATTTCCAGCAAACGAATAAATGAACAATAATAACGAAGTGTGGTCAAAAAACTGAGTTATATCCAAACACACATGCTATGCCCCTAATGGTCTAAAAGCTGACAGGTGAGCAAATTGAAGCTTGTTTATATTAAAACAAATATAAATATGCATATAATAAATACTACTAATAATAATAACATTATACAAAAGCAATTAGTCATGAATAAACTGAAAAAGCCCCCCGAGATGAAGAAGGCATGAAGGCATTAGTTTTTATATTTATGTAAGCTAGAAAGTAATATTTTTGTAATATTTTAATCCTTTAATTCTTTTTTATTTGTAAAGATAGTTGCGTATTGCTCTACATTCTGTGTGTATTAAGCAATGTTTAAGCGAGGCGCACAACTAACGCGCTCTGCGCTGGACTTTAGACCTCCACTTAGCTGGTCTATTAAACAGTCTATTCTAGTTTCTCAAAATAGCAACGTGCCAGCAATGCGCCTTAACACACCTCCTTTTTGAGACCAAAACGCCTATGGGCGCACATATGAGCGCAAATGCATTTGCTATTTAAACAGCGTGGTGCAAAACGTCAAAATGACTCTTGCGTCGAGCTGAAACTAGCAAACAACAATTGCGTTGCGTCTTGCGCCGGGTGTATGATAGGGCCCTTAAAATAAATGGGAGATGGGACTCTGATTGGTTTATTCTCAAAACACACCCATAACTCATTAAGAGAATATGCACAACCCTGTCAGACCATGTGCCGTTTTCCATTCTTAAAAAAGCAAAAGTGGATTTGGACACACCCTTAATGCTTTTGCTCCATGCGCTTTAGACTTTGCGCCTAGATTGTTAAAGTAGAGCCCACAGTATCAGTTTGTCAATGTGTAGTCAACTTTGTATAGTAGTTATTGCATTTGTATAGTATTTGTATAGTGGTTAAGTGTAGGTATATATTGGCTTTTCTTATACTGTATTGTTGTATGCTTGTATCTGTACCACCGTGGTCCTGCAAGACAACGTAACTTATTCCAATATATGTCCACACAGCGGAATGACAACAAATAAATACATATGAATTAATAATTAATTTATAAATCTTCAGCATGAAGTCTTAATGACACTGCATGTTTCTGTAACAGTTGACTATTATAACATGCAGTAAGTCATCTCTGTTCTATGTAAATGTTAAAGTCCTATGTAAAAATGAATGAATATTTAATAGAAAGTACCTTTTGTATTTCCCCTGCCAGTTGCAGAAGGGAAGGTGATGCTGTAGCCTGCAGTGATCCAGAGTTTGTCACGGGACTGTGCAGGCTGACATAAGCCACTGCCCTGCTCTGTAGCACCAGTGCATTCTCCTGTACAGACACACACACACACAGCGTTGATCGATATTTCAGCATTAAATCCTGAGTAACCCCCAGTGAGACACTGCAATTTCTGAAATGAGCACTGTGAATAATAGGAACCATTATTGTCTTTTTCATACTCAAGAACTATCATTTCATTGTGACATTATTTAGGGCTTCTTAAGATTAATGGTGACGTTTGTATTGTACTGATTAGAATAAACTTCTTTGCAGAACAGAATAATTTCATTAACACTCCAAAATCATCCGTCTGTCTGATTGAATCTTCATGGCTTGCTGATCATGTTAGCAAGCTTTTGTACGGCTGCTCAGGGCTAATCTGTACTGCTCTGTTTTCTTTCTTCGCTTTAGTTGTCAAACCGTGCAAGATTAAAAAAAAAAAAAAAAGGCAAGAGCTTTTGACCTCCTGCTACACTCAACTTTTGGGTCATGACACTGCGTTGAGATTTCTATAAAATGTACTATTATGCTGAATAATAAAAACAAAAAAAACAAGCATTTAAATTTGAATTTATACATAAAACATGCAGATTATGGGTATAGTGTAAATTGTAGGCTACAATGTTACCCGGATGCCACTTAAGAGTCATAAAGGACTTCTCCTTTTATTTTTTTGTTTCTTGATCTAACACAAGATTCACTTAGGTGATATCATACGATAATTCCCATGTTTTACAATGATTTATTTAAATAAACGATGAGAGAATTTACCTTTAAGCCCAAATATTCAATGCTTTTTATTATTTAGTAGCAGCAGAAGCAGCATTTATTTATTTATTTATTTATTTATTTATTTATTTATTTATTTATTTATTTATTTATTTATTATTTTCAAGAACTTAAAAGTTTTAACCATAATACAATTCACTTTCATTTCCATCTGAAATGAACAATGCATTTATGAATTGAGCTGATTGAATCTTTTGCCAACTCCACTCCTCACTGATTCAAAAGTTTCAGTAAGCCCCAGTCAGATCACACGATTTTGTCATGATTACAGAATGATTTCCTTGATGTAGGGATTTGCAAGGAGTCATAAATGACAAATGGGCATTGTGACACAAGATTCAATTGTTTCTTCTTGTGTAATGTGGCATAGTTCACGAGAACGATACCATGTCTGCAACGCCTCAGAACACCATCGCAGAAAGTCTAGCATGTTTAATTGTTTTCCCGATCTTCACGACGAGTTCCATCATGTAGGTGACACTGGGCAATAGGAGCACATCATTTCTCAGTTATATCTACGGGTGTGGCCATTAATCCGTGGGTCAGGTAATCAAAAAATAGGCTGCATATTTACTTATGGCTGGGTCTCAAGTGGATGAATCATAGGTTATGCAAACTTTAACTACTTTCTCTAAAATATTAATAAGTGTTTTAAGCAATTTTATTTGACACAAATATCCAGACATCTCCATTCTCACGACTTCTCTCAGCCTTCAAACTTAGTTCGTTCTTCCAAGATAATCTGGAAACTCGTTCAGTGACCGGCACTATGGATGATTATGTTATTAAAAATGAAAACAGTTTAATATAAGTTCATCTGAAACTGTGAATATTTCACTTTTTAATTTATTTAGGCTAGACTATTATTTTATTAAATAAACCAGTTCGTGTTTTGACACTGAAGCATATAGCGCACTGGTTTTAAAGCACTTCACCTCAGATGTTATTTGTTATTCTTGTTTATCTAGTAGATAACGGAGTAATAAAAATACATTAAAATCATGATACAAATTATATAAAACTAAACTCGTTTTTTTTAAATGTTTCCATGAAAAATATATACAAATAATTTTTTTGTTTGAGCCCGTCCACTACTTAACAGTGCGGGTGGATGATTTGTTTCGCTCCATGGAAAAAAAAAAAGGATTTAATTAATGCTTTACTATAATTGTTGTACCACAAACCTCATATATTTGCAATTTTTTTAATATGCCATTATTTTGTCTTTAGCATCAGATTTTTCCTTGGTG
Organism: Danio kyathit; assembly: GCA_903798195.1. Lineage (NCBI taxonomy): Eukaryota > Metazoa > Chordata > Actinopteri > Cypriniformes > Danionidae > Danio > Danio kyathit. Next base: position 18,440,312 of record LR812529.1, on the reverse strand, counting down.
CTGATGTGCTTTCATTTTCTCCATCTTACTTGCGGCAAGTTCAGGCGAGGGAGTGTTTAATAAGCAACCCATGGGTGGAAAATATACATTTAGATTTAAAAGAAAATATATTAATATTAAAAAAACAAACAAACATTGAAATTAATAAGATAAGAAATATTGTTAAAGTAACACCTGTGACTGCTTTGGGAAATAACGCTCGTTGTAGATGTCACGTAATGACTGATCGTGAAGGAACGTGCATTTGTTACCCTTGACAAGTCAAGATTTTATCAAGACAAAATCACATAATCTGACATAGTGACTTTCGTAACCGACAACAAAAATCGTGTGATCTGACCGGGGCTTTAGTCTTAGTGAATCTCCATTTAAAGGTTCGCTGACTGTAATGATTCAAGTCGCCAGTTAACAGCTTACTGATTCAAATGATTCAGTCAAAGTGAGTCTCCAGTTAACAACTCACTGATTCAAATGATTGAACAACTGAACATTCATTCACAAACCTTAAAGGTCCCTTGAAATTAAAATATATATATTTTGTGTTGTTAGTTTTAGTTTGTTAGTTTTATGAACATCTATAACGTAGTGTGCTTCAACTGACAACATTTGCATTTAGAAAATATAAAACTGATTTAAATATCCAAAGCTTGCAGTTTGTCACTTTTTCCTAAATGGATCAACGATTTTATTTCATGTCACCACATGCTTCTGTTTCTCATCAAATCTTGACCAATCAAATGCTCTATAGCAGTGGTTCTCAACTCCAGTCCTTGGGCCCCCCCGCCCTGCACATTTTGTGTCTCTCTTATTTGACACACAAGGATCAGTTCATGGATCTCGCTGTTAATGAGCTGATGATCTGAATCAGGTGTGTTAAGTAAGGAAGACATACAAAATGTGCAGGGCAGGGGGGCCCGAGGACTGGAGTTGAGAACCACTGCTCTATAGTATGTGACATGCCCCATCCCCTTCAAAATGCTTCTCATTTGCTTTTCATTTGATGTACTTTATCTCAACCACTTTCAATAGCAAAGCTGTGATAAAAAACAAAACGCTATTAGCTGTTTTATAAAAAGGGAGGAGCTACTCTATGTCCCAGCCTCTCTTCATTTTTCAGCTGAGATTACGTCAAACTTCACGAGACCTGAATCACTGCATTAGACACTACACTTCGAAAGTGCTGAAAAAATTTACAAGAATCAACATATCATTCTGCAGAAATATTACCATGGGCATGTTTTTCCAATGCTGGATTAGTCAAATATTACCTTTCCCCACTCATAGGAGCCAATATTGCCCAAAGCGGTCCCCCCCCAGGAGCAGAAGACGATGGTACGGTCCGGCCGCCAGCCTACACGGGTTTGAGCCATCATGAAGGCAATGATCTGAGTCATGACTGCAGAACCGTTCCCCCAGTCCGCCAACGCACCCTCATACCAGCTGCCATGACGACTGCCAACCAGGACATATCGATCTACAAGGGGAAACAGAGCAGGGACACTTACTTTCACACAAACAAGACACAAACAAATACTCACCACACACTAACAAACATGTTCACAAAGGCACAGGGTCAATCAACTGCTGCTTAAAGAAACCACATTAGGTATCCTTTTCTTTTCTTTTTTACATTTGTGACCCTAGACCACAGATCAATATATAGACATTTTAAAAAATAACTTCATCAAATGACACTAAAGACTAGATTATTATACTAAAATGTCAGCTTCATCTTTGCAGCGATAAATTATACATTCAAATATACAGTAGTAAAACAGAATTCATATTTATTAAATAATAAAATATAAAATACACTCTCACACATGTTTTAACACTTTCTCCACACTTACACAAACTCCCATACTCCGATCAAACTCATCCACACATACACAGAAGAAAGCTATTTTATTTCCCCCACTGTAATTAGGTGTGGGCTAAAAGCAGCACTGGGTCACCAGTGACTGACAGCCAGCAGAGATACAAACAGACTCATCAAACTGACAACTGAGGAAAACAGTAACCCACCTTTACTCAGGAGTATCACAGTGTTCTTCAGGGAAGTTATTAAAATGACATCAAAATGACAGATAAACATGACAACCAACTGCCAGGTAAATGAAATGTACAGTTAAAGTCAGACTTATTAGCCCACCTGTTTATTTTTCCCCCCAATTTCTGTTTTTAACGGAAAGAAGATTTTTTTCAACATATTTTTAAACATAATAGTTTTAATAACTCATTACTAATAACTGATTTATTTGATCTTTGTCATGATGACAGTAAATAATATTTGACTAGATATTTTTCAAGACACTTCTATACAGCGTAAAGTGACATTTAAAGGCTTAACTAGGTTAATTAGGTTAACTAGGCAGGTTAGGGTAATTAGGCAAGTTATTGTGTACCGATGGTTTGTTCAGTAGGCTATCGAAAAAAAAAATAGCTTAAAGGGGCTAATAATTTTGACCTTAAAATGTTTTTTAAAAAATTAAAAACTTATTTTATTCTAGCCGAAATAAAACAAATAAGACTTTCTCCAGAAGAAAATATATTACCAGACATACTGTGAAAATGTCCTTGCTCTGTTAAACATCATTTGGGAAATATTTAAAAAAAGAAAAAAAAAATCAAAGAGGGGCTAATAATTCTGACTTCAACTGTAAAAACATAATTAAAAGAAGAAGAAGAAGAAGAAGAAGAAGAAGAAGAAGAAGAAGAAGAAGAAGAAAAAGTCAAGGAGAAAACGACACTGCATAATGTCTAACATGTCATTAGTGACCAGCCCACCAATTATGACAGGAAAAGAGTGTCATAAATCTGTAAAAGTAAATCACTGAGAGCTTAAATGAATGGACACAGTGACTTTTACAGTCGTAGGGGCGGAGGTGAAAGATTAAACACTTTCATTACATCAGATGTACAATTATATCATCCTGAAGGTGAAAATAGTGGCCTGTGATTAAAAACCTATTTTTGGCAGCCAAGTGACCTGCGTTTGGACAGTGGTGGCAGACGTTGTTTTAAGAGATTAGTTTGTCATGGAAGGGATTAAAAAAGGCTGTTTCAGCATGTGGGCTCAAATTTGGCTTTATTTGGCCCTGGATGTTCACTTTTTTAAAAGGTGAAGGTGAGATTGCCTTGCAGTTCTGTTTCACTCTACTATCACGTAAACAATAAAGAACTGTGACAAAGTGCTGTGTCTTGTTATGTCAAACCAGAGAGTACAGATGTTTAATGACACTTTAGCAATATTCAGCAGCTAAAATAAAAGTGATTTGTTATTTAAATTAAATAATCTTGCATTATGATACTGCAGGCAGAAAAAAACAAACATTTTCTACACACCTCTCAAATATGAAATTATGGCTTTTCATAGTGTTATTTTTCTACGCCAGAAAAAAATACTTTAAAAATATATATTTTATTGCACTTTATCAATGCGTGTCTATATATTTCAATTATAACATATCTTTAGATCACATTTTCTCAAGTTTTTCCTTCTCCAGCCACTTCTGTAACACTTACATACACCAAACTCTAAAGCCAATTACATAGGGATATGTTCTTACACAACTGGCTGCTTGATACAAAGTTTTATTTTACAAAAAAATAAACATAAAATTAATGTGAATATATTTTTTCTGGCTTTATTTTATGAATTAATTAATTGTGATAAAATAAAATACCCCATATCCTCTCTATAAAAATCTTGAACTAATGTGACCTGTAACCAGTTAACTGGGAAGAAGGGTGATAAACAATCCTTAATTTATTTATTTATTTATTTGTTTGTTTGTTTGTTTGTTTATTTATTATTACCCTTTTCACCTGTGTTGTCTTGCTTTAACTATAACGAAAACCCCTTTGGAGTTTCTAAAATAACAATTTGACAATTTGGGTTATAAATGCGCTGCCTTGGTTTGTGCTGACCTACCTGGATTGGTCTTGCCTTTGAGATATCCCATTACATTGTGCACCGCCTTGAAGGATACCTGGTTTTCAATGGTGAGATTTATGATTTTTCTTGCTGAGGAACAAACAGAAATTTCAAAAGAATTAGTCAGAGACATGGAAAGAGATGGAGAGGTTATGTCTTCAATCATCTTAGAAAAGAGGAAATGTGTTATTGCTTTTCATTTTATAAAATGTTGTTTCAAGGGGATTTCAACAATTCCATTTTTTTATTAAACTATATTTAATTAGTAGAGGCAACTTATAGGGTCACCATAATTACCAAAGCTGTGGAAAATAAATACAATTATTATAAATTAATAAATAAATAAATGCTGCTGGTGCTACTACTACTACCAATAATAATAATAATAATAATAATAATAATAATAATATTAATAATAATAATAATAATAATATTAATGATGATGATGATGATGATGATGATGATGATGATAATGATGATTATTGTTGTTGTTGTTATTATTATTACAGTATTATTACAGTATTATTATTATTATTATTATTATTATTATTATTATTATTATTATTGCTGTTGTTGTTGTTGTTGTTGTTATTATTATTATTATTAGTAGTAGTAGTATTACAATATTAGTATTATTATTACAATATTAGTATTATAATTATAATTATTATTATTATTTAAATAATAATAAGTATTGAATGTTTGGGCTTAAAGGGATAGTTCAGCCAAAACTGTAAATTATCTTATCGTTTGCTCATCCTTCACTGATTCCAAATCTGTTTGACTTTCTTTCTTCTCTTGAACACAAAAGATATTTTGAGGGAAATTGGAAACCAGTAAATATTGACTTCCATAGTATTTTATCCCCTACTATAGTTGTCATCATCTTCTTTTGTGTTCAACAAATGAAAGAAACTCATAAAGGTTTGAAACAACTTGAGCGCGAGTAAACCCTCCTGAGTAAAGTTTGAGTGAACTATCCTTTTAATGTCTCATGCTATTGCCACTGCTATTTATTATAATATTAACTCAATATTTATCAATGAATTGACTAAATAATACACATTTACAAATTTCCCTGATGAACAGCACATGTTGTGATCATTACTTTGAGGCAGCTTTAAAATAAAGCACATGGTACAAAATCAACATTTCAACATTTAATTTCATTAGGCTGTGACTAGACTAAGATTTTTTCAATTTATTTAGTTTTTTTTTTTCAATTTGTAAGTTTCTGGCAAAACAGTTACTCAATAAATATCATTGTTTATGTAGAGCAACCCTATAAGGGAGAACATATATTGAGTTTCTCAATTTCAAGAACACAGAGAACGGACTCGTGCTCTTGTGGAGACCGGTCTTGACAAGTTAACCTCAGCAGAACAAACTCCGGACACCGCGAGAACACAGAACACTCCTGAGACAAATAAGTTATATCTCTGAACTCATTCATTCATTCATTCATTTTCTTTTCGGCTTAGTCCCTTTATTAATCCGGGGTCACCATAGCTGAATAAACCGCATCTCTGAACTTTATTAATAAATCTATATAAAATGCTGCGCTTCCCACCTCCTTTATTCAGCCGCAATGACTTCTGGCACTTCTAGAGCTAGTTCGGTGCCCAAGTCTGCATCGATGCATCCTCCATATCAAAAACACATCCGGAAACTTTCATGTGTCCTCCATTTTTGCGGTCTTGACTTTTGAACCTGAACTGTGGCAGTTGATGATTATGTTACACAAGAACACAAAGACGCAAGATGGCTGAAGAATGCATATTAAGAAACAGCCATAGTCTTTGCTTTAACTATTTCTTTATATGTTACAGAGAAAGCCTAAATCCTCTGACACCTGGAACCACAGTTAAAGAAGTACCGTTGCTTGTTCACTCATACTCTTACCAATTAAATACAGTATAACGGCCTGGTGTAATGGACTGAATATCAATGAGGCTGATATCCCAGCTCATGACAAAAAAAAAAAAAAAGAAACATCTGGTCCCGGTACACATTCCAAGCCACTCCATCTCCTGCTCGCTCTGCTTTGCTCCTACAGTAATAGCGGCAATCCACCAGGAGATGTAAAAATCCAGCAGTGGACGCAGTTCGGGTTTAAGTCAGAGACAGAATTGAAAATTCTTTTTCAAGAAAGACACAGAATCACAAGTAGTTGTACCGGTTTTCAGGTCCATTTTTCATATTAGTTCCTAGAGATAAAATGAAGTTTGTAAACTCAAAAATACTAAGACGTAAACTCTGCTGATGTGTACAGATGTGTTCCTTTACTCTTTTATAGTAATCAAATTCATTCCAAAAAAATTCAGTGGGCTTCACACTGCCCCCATTCATCACCCCTGACAACTCCACAAATGACTTTGGGTAAAGAGCAGAAGATGTATATGCAGTTCTAAGGGAGTGTTTAAAAGTGCTGCCGAGCACACGGGTCGCGGTGTGACAGATTTGCCCATTAATCATCAATAGGTATGAGAGGTTACTGAGAGAGGTGAGAGCCTCTGCGTGAGCAAAGTGAAAAAGTGATCTTGTAGGAAAAGAACGAACAAGTCGACAGCTGCAGTGGCTCATGTTTTATAAATGACCCTAAATAAGCTGTTCTTCAGAAGTACACAGGTGAGCCAAAACATTACGACCACCTGCCCCATATGCTGTTGGTCCTCAGCACCGGAACAGCACTGATCCACCAAAGCATCTACAAGACGTCTGAACGTCTGAAAACATTGGCAGCAGATCCTTCAAGTCCAGTAGGTTGCAGACGGAGTAGTCAAAGTTGACAAATGTGTCACTATGCTCGCGTATACTCCTAAACATGACATCAGTGGTGGATAAGAGAGAACAGTTTCATAAACATTTGGCAGACAGCCTTCTTCAGCCTGTCACACTGGATTAGAAGCACCACTGCAGCATGCCACATCTACACATTGCTTTATTTTTTGCAGCAGACAGACACCAATAGACACTGCAAACTCATAGAAAAGACGTGGCACAACATTGTGGAGCTTGGCACATGTCCTCTGCAAATAATCATATAGGTAGATACATCACTACCAACTCTGCTACTTGATTCTCTAGCATATTCATGTAAGCTAGTGATGTTGTTTTGGATGCTGGATAAGAAAAATACCAAACTGCCAAAAAAAGGTGGAATTCTGGAACACTTATTGAATAAACCAATTGGGTAACTGCAGCTCAAAGGTGCTCATAAATAACTCCCCCAAAAATTTGCTTTGTTGAGCTGTTTTAAACAGCCGGAATGAACTCGAAACAAACTTTGTTTCAGTATTTTTTATTCAGTGGATGCCCTTACATCTACTAGCCCCCAGTGCTGGCAACACCCACACATTCTCTCATTCACACACACTCATACACTAAACAAATTTAGTTTGTCCAAGTCACCTATACCACATATTTCTGGACTGATGGAGAAACCGGAGCACCCAGAAGAAACCCACACGAACATAGGGTGAATGTGCATATTAAACACTGAAATGTCACCTGGCCCAGCTAAAAAAATCAAACCAGAGAACTTCTTGCTGTGAGGTGACATTGGTAACATGCTACACTCTCCTTGCTTTACTTTCAAGTAAAAAAGTAAAACTACAAACTATTTTTGGTATATAAAATAGGCCATCATGTTAGTCACAGAACCAAATTTAACCCAGTCCTCTCTTAGCTCCATCATCACTATGAAACCCCATCTCTCACTCAAATGCAAATGTCAGTTTGCTCACCATCATCGTGTTTTATTTTAGCAGAGTGACCCGAGTTGCTTCTCAGCAATGTACTGTAACACATATTTAGGGGAGAAGACGGTGAGGATAATGAAATCAGTATAAAGTGTTTTTACATATTCGCCAATTCAGGGCTCGAAATTAACCTTTTTTCTTGTTAGCACCGGTGCTCCTAACTTAAAAAATGTAGGCACACTAGACAAAATTTAGTCGCACCCATCAAAAACGTATGAGCACCGTTACTACACGATTTATATTAACAGATTCTATTATATATTAACACTCTAATCACGACTAACAAATAAACAAAAATCTGCATGCGCTCACCGGCCCTGCACGCACTGCTTGACGTGAATGAGATTAACTGAATTAACAATAATAACTGTGCTGTTCTCACGGGTGGTGTCTGATATTGCACAGATGATATTGACATCTAACTTATTATTTGTCTTTTCATGAGCATTAGTTTCATCACAGTGAATGCTTGCTCTTTAGCGATGATGAACGGTGCCAGTCACACGATTAAATAATGTTAGAACATCTCGTGCTTAATGTGTAGATTCAGTGGCAAACACTGTTACCTGAAAACTCCGTCCCACCGGCTTTACCGTGAATGCTTTAGTAATTTTCATAGCGGACTTTAAACACTGGAGGTGTTTTATCCACTCTTCGAAAAGTGTACATGATCACTAATCAGATATGCCATTATTAGTAACTTTAGGTGGTTTCTAAAACTAAATCTGTCAGTGTTGTTTTCATTCTCTCTGATCCAGACCTTTACATTTTCGCGGCTGTAGCAGCTCCCTGTAATCGGAACTAAGTGGTTGACAGCTGATATTAACCAATCCATTTGCGTTCTGTTCTAGCGCAGTGGGCCGATAAGAAGAGCTTGAAGGCGGGGCAAGCATTGCAGGCTTTGCATACTGCAGCAAGTTGACATGTCAACTGTTTTAAACCATTCCTGAGCGCTGCTTTGGTGCTTTTAGGTGCAAAGATGCTTAATGCGTGAATGCCTCGTAATTCCGCGCATGTGGTGAACATTTTGCTGTGAAAACTGGTCACACGACATCAATTTTATGCACTCGCACAAATGCTTCCAAATATATTTTGAGGTCGCATAGATAAAATTTCGGTCGCAATTTCGAGCCCTGCAATTATTTTCCAAATGTTCAATTCAATTCATTCATTTTCTTTTCGGCTTAGTCCCTTTATTAATTCAGGGTCGCCAGAGCGGAATGAACCGCCAACTTATCCAGCACATGTTTTACGCAGCAGATGTCCTTCCAGCTGCAACCCATCTCTGGGAAAGCCATAGCAGAATGAACCGCCAACTTATCCCAATTAAATCAAATTATTCAATTCAATTGCGCTTTTACAATAAACTAAACATTTTTACTTGAATTTTTGGATCCTTACTGAGTAACTTGACAACGTAACATAAAGATTGTGTGAAACAATTGTGCCTAACATAGAAGTTCTAGTAAATTGAATCCACTTTTCAAAGTGGAATATGTTTGCCTGGATTAATTATTATTTTATCAAATGTCAAAATTATACAAATACACAATCCACAATTTAAAGTGGACTTGAGAAGCATCAAAACCTTTTATTAAAGTTGTTCGACAAATGTGTCTTTATTCTTGTCTTTGATTCCCTTCAAATCCACTTCAAATGTTGACTGTCATATAAATACAATTCTACAAACTCATAAATACTCAAATAGCCACAGATAAGGTGAATAATATCTGTGGGCTTTTGTGTAAAGAAAATACACTCAAAAATTACATTTGCTGTTTGTTCAAACTACTTATTTAAAATAAGTGAAAACAACACAATTCTTGAGTTTTTTTTTTTTGTAAAAACTTAATTGTTTTATGTTCAATCAACTTAAATTTGTACAAACTAATAAATTAACATAATTCCATCATGTTGTCTCAACAGAAATCAATTGTGTGGAGCCCAGCATTAATTTACAATATACACTACCTGACAAAAGTCTTGTCATCTATCCAAGTTTTAGGAACAACAATTAATAACTTGACCTCTAGATTATGCTTATTTTACCAAAATAAAATATGATCATGTCTTGATTTTTAAGTATTTGATCAGGACAGTAAGGTCTGACTTTGCTTTGACAAAAGGCTTGTCACTTAACATAATTTACAGTGTAGAATATAAAGTCATAGTGCAGTGGGAAAATAATGAATATTGTGTATGACTTTCATGAGCTTGGAAGGCTGAATCCATACATCTCTGCAATGACTCAAATAACTTATTAATAAAGTCATCTGGAATGGCAAAGAAAGCGTTCTTGCAGGACTCCCAGAGTTCATCAAGATACTTTGGATTCATCTTCAATGCCTCCTCAATGCCTCAATGCCTTGACCTTCTTTGCTTTTAGGAACTTTGATGTGGAGGCTGAGGTATAAGAAGGAGCACTATCCTGCTGAAGAATTTGCCCTCTCCTGTGGTTTGTAACGTAACGGGCAACACTAATGTCTTGATACCTCAGACTGTTGATAATGCCATTCGCTCTGCTGATCTCTTGCACATCTCCATACTGAATGTAACGCCAAACCGTGATTTTTCATTCACCAAACTTCATGCGGGGTCCATGCAGGTTCAAATAGTTCTTCTGCAGTATTTGTGATGATTGGATTGCAGTTCAACAGATGATTCATTGAAAAAATCTACCTTCTGCCACTTTTCCAAATGATCAACTAGAAGTCAAGTTATTATTTGTTGCTCTTACAACTGGGATCGGCGGCAACACTTTTGTCAGGTAGTGTACAGTATAATGTCAGTTTACCATGGAAACATATTCAAGTATTCAATTAAATTTATCGTACATGAAGTATTTGAGTAGGGATTGCTTATCCCCTTAAAAGAGATATTTTAACCAAATGAGTTATGTTTATGTCATGTAATAAAAAAATAATCAATTAATGAATATTTTGATCTATAAACATGTTTTTTAGCAAATGCTTTCAGAACTACCACAAGTTATAGCAGTTTGACAAAGAAGATGGTAGGCCAAGATCAATAAATATAAGAAATTTCAGTGGCACTGTAAAGATCGTCTGATCACACATAGCAGCTCTAAATCTAACAAAAAGGCCTTTATCAAAACCACCAAACAACAAGTAAATTACTATTATTAAAGTCCAGATTTGTTTTAACATTATTTCATGCCATATTTCACACTATACCGCCATCATTCATAGTTGAAAGCATTGGATGAGTGTGTTTTATTTCTCAAGAGGTGGGAAATGGAGAGAACTAAACCGATATGGGACAGGTTACCTGCACACCGCAATCAATAGCATCGTAATTAAAGGAGCGGCTGTGTTTCGATAAAGCTATTCCACACAGTTTTCTGCCAGCGAGCTGTAATTGCATAGAAATTTATTATACTTTCAGAGTTTTCATCTGGAGCGCAGCGAGGAGGGGAACATGAGCATACAGACGTTCATAGAAAGCGCTAATGTATTTGGGCCTTTCGTTCTGTCTCGATTAGATTTCTTCACGCTGAATAAAATGATGATGGATCTGGCCATCTGATCCACTGGAACAAAACACACATGACATTCACAAAAAAATATATATATAAAAAAATAAATAAAAACAAATTATATATATATACATACACACACACACTCACCTGTCCAACTGCTTGTTACCGTAAATTGCTAATCAGCCAATCATATGGCAGCAACTCAATGCATTTAGGCATGTAGACATGGTCAAAACGATCTACTGCAGTTCAAACCAAGCATCAGAATGGAGAAGTAAGGTGATTTAAGTGACTTTGAATGTGGCATGGCTGTTGGTCCTAGACGGCTGGTCTGAGTATTTCAGAAACTGCTTATCTACTGGGATTTTCACGCACAACCATCTCTAGGAGAATGGCCCGAAAAAAGAAAATATCCAGCGAGCGGCAGTTCTTTGGCCACAAATGCCTTGTTGATGCCAGAGGTCAGAGGAGAATGATCAAGCTGATAGAAAGGCAACCTTAACTCAAATAACCACTCGTTACAACTGAGGTATGCAGAAGAGCATCTCTGAACGCACAACACGTCGAACCTTGAGGTGGATGGGCTACACAACAGAAGACCACACCGGGTGCCACTCCTGTCAGCTAAGAACAGAAACAGAGGCTACAATTCGCTCACCAAAATTGGACAATAGAAGATTGGAAAAAAGTTGCCTGGTCCGATGAGTCTCGATTTTTGCTGCGACATTCAGATGATAGGGTCAGAGTTTGGCATCAACAACATGAAAGCATGGATCCATCCTGCCTTAATCCTGGCGTAATAGTGTGGGGGATATTTTCTTGGCACAATTTGGGCCCATTAGTACCAACTGAGCATCGTGTCAACGCCACAGCCTACCTGAGTATTGTTGTACACACACACACACACACACGCATGCACACACGCACGCACGCACACACGCACGCACACACACAAATAAAAAATAAAAATAAAAACACCATGGAAAAAGATTTAGAAACATTAAATATGTTTATAGTGGATGTTTATAAAAATGAATCACTAGACTAATAAATATTGATAATACAATGCAAGTTCTTGCAAGGAAACAAAAAGGCAAAAAGTTCATGGTGTACATACTTTCAATGTTTCATTTGAATTACAAATGTTTATATTTTGTTATAATTATGTCTAATAAAATACTACTACTACTACTAACACTATTATCAAAAATGAATTCATAAATAATTTTTTATTCTTACTTCATAAAAACCCATACTTTAGTGTCCAAAAGACAGCTTATAATAATGTTTTTGTTTTCTAATGTAAATTTTGTATTTTCAGTTTGACCTTTTTTATGCGTACAAATAATAGGTAATAATGTAAGGTTCAAAAGTAAGCTTATATTGTAACATTTTTCTCCTACATGAATATATATATATACATATATATATTGTTTTTTAAGAATATAGTATTGTCTTAATTCAAATAATGCAGTATATGCAACATTTCATCAATATACAAATTAAAATAAAACAAATGTTATATAATAAATGTTATAATAAACAATATCCCTCAATGGCTTTGCCCTAAAATAAAATAAAAAAAAATAAAAAAAAAATAATAATAATAATAAATAAATAAATAAATAAATAAATAAATAAATAAATAAATAAATAAATAAATAAATAAATAAATAAATAAATAAATAAATAAATAAAATAAAATAAAATAAAGCAAGAAGGTTTCCCCGTCTTCATGTGGGTTTCCTCTGGGTGATCCAAATACATGCATTATAGGTGAACTGGGTAAGCTAAATTGTCCATAGTGCATGTGTGTGAATGAGTGTGTATGGATGTTTCCCAGTGATGGGTTGCAGCTGGAAGGGCAACCGCTGCGTAAAACATATGCTGGATAAGTTGGTGGTTCATTCGGCTGTGGTGACCCCGGATTAATAATGGGACTAAGCTGAAAAGAAAATGAATGAATGAATGAATGAAAATAAAATAAAAAATAAATGAATAAAAAAATAAAATAAAATAAAATAGAAATAAATAAATAAATAACGAACATAGCTACTAAAATGGGCAGAACAATGGAAGACACGTGGGAAAGTTTATGGCCCACATATACTTTACAGTGTCTAATATCTTATTCCCTGCCAGGTCGACGCTGCTGCAATTAGAGCACATTGGACTGATACAGTGAGCCTTAATTGAAAGGGAATGGAATAAAAGAGGGGAGACAGATGGAAACAAATGATTTGAAACCTCTGGAGTGGTCAAAGCTCGGCCCAATCAATAGAGCACAGATTACTAGCTTTGAAGCGTTTGATCCGGTTAATGGAAGAGAGAAGCAGGTTTGGGACAGGACTGGAGCGGGTCACGGATGGGAGCTTTCAGAGGGAACGTGGCCCTCCCTCTTTGCGGGATCAATAGCATTCGTGTTGCCACTGCAGGTTTTCAGCCGACATTGATCACTGGTCATTGGGCTGGTGACAGAAGACAGGTTGTAAAGGCGTACTGTATGTTTCAGTCAGTGCTGGAAAGTGACACATACACGCACATTACTGTACTGTATGAAAGTTCAAACTTTTTTTGATTTTATATATTCACACAGCCAGTGTTTTTTGAAAAGTTTGAATAGCACTAATGTCACATTGTTTTAAACAGTGGGAAAATAAGTATTTAATTAGGGACCGAGCACCGAAACGGTGCGTAGGCCCTATTGGATTTCTAATGTTTATTATTATACTTCTTTTTCTTCTTCTTCTTCTCCGGAATGAATCGGCTTTTTGGGGGCCTAAACATGCCCGAAAACTCACGAAACTTTGCACACGCCTCAGAAGTGGCGAAAATTTACGTTTATTATAGGTTTCAGAAGTGGGTGTGGCAAAATGACTTGACAGCGCCACCTATGCGCATGTGAAGGACTAGTGAATATTTGTAATTTTGTTTAGCATGATACATAGAAAAATATAATGGAAGTCCCAAAATATGCGTACATGTACCATTATTTTGAAAAGTGAAAAAAAAAGTGAAAAGTTATTATTATTATTGTTGTTGTTCATTCATTTATTCATGTTCTTTTTTATTAATCTGGGGTCGCCACAGCGGAATGAACCGCCAATTTATCCAGCACATGTTTTCCAGCCGCAACCCAATACTGGGAAACACCTATACACACTCTTGCACACACTCACATACACTACAGCCAATTTAGCTTATTCAATTCACCTATAACGCATGCCTTTGCACCCGGAGAAAACTCACGCGAACACAGGGAGAACAAAGAAATGCAAACTCCACACAGAAATGCCAACTGACCCAGCGACTTTCTTGCTGTTAGACGATTGTGCTATCCACTGCGCCACCATGCTGCCCTGTTGTTGTTGTTAATAATAACAATAATAATAATAATGAAAAATAAACATTTATTTTAAATATTGACATTTATTTTTGAAAGCACTTACTGTATGTGTCTTTATTTTGAAATCAAACAGGTTAAAACACAAATTAAATATATCTTACTAGCTTTAAAATGCACATATGGTGGAGTCCAAAAAATCTAATAATTAAAAATATATATATTTATACAAAGAATTAAGGCAAAAATTTATAGTGCATACATTTCAATATTTCATAATTATGAAATATCATTTTACATCAATGCACGAACAATGCAATGTTCAAATATAGTCTTATCATTTTTTTACCCCCTCAGACCCGAATTATGTTCCAAGTTTCAGAAAAATGTAAAAGTATGTTTTTACAGTTCTTGAGGCTCCTATAAATAAGACCAAATTACGATAATAAAAATATAACAACCGTTAAGTAAATAAATAAATTAATATTTTTAGATTGCACCTTGTTTTTACCACCCGCTTCAAATGTGCTACAATTGAATGGCTGTTATCAGTGGTTATCAGCTGATAGATATGGGCCAGTAGGGGCCTTCTGCGCCTACTGGTCGACTCAGAAGGTTATGATCTATCCACATGATTAATCAGCTATACTAATAGACTCCAGATCCAAATCTCTTGGGGTTGGGGCCTCAGCCGTATGTGATCTATAGCTGACTATCCATATAGATGGATGATAACAACCTTTTCAATTCAATCGAACCGTTCCATTCAATCGAGTAATAAAATTCAAATCGGCTGGTTTATAACAAACTTATATATATATATATATATATATATATATATATATATATATATATATATATATATATATATATATATATAATACTGCTTGCAATGTTACAAAAAAAATTAAACTTTAATTAGTAAGTGCAATCCCTCTTTTTTCACATACAATCTATGAAATATTGGCATATATGTGGTTTACGTCTGTGTCTGGAGTGAAGTGATGCCATGCTGCTTTTCAATGTAGCGAGTTATTTTCAAATGACAACATGCCGAGCCTTGTACCGCCATTTAATTGGATGACAACTGTCCACTCGTATGAACTGCACATTTTAAAATAGATGAAATGCTCAAGAACCACAAATAAACATGGGCTGACATGTGATGTCCATTGTAATGGACACACGGTCTGAAGGGGCTTATCTGAAAATATTATTGGAATATAAGAAAACATTAATTTATTCTAATTTAAAAATGTATATTTAAACAAATGTCCGAACAATTGAAATGAAACTTACACATTTACTAAAAGCTTTGTCAAAAAACGTATGCTTACAATGTTGCATTTTTCTAGTTAATTTTGTTTAAAAAAAGTACAAGATTAATGGAGATTTAATTGTGTAAACTTTAAAATTCCATAATTATTGCTTATTTGGTTTTCAATGTTTACTACAATTTGACTCATACAAATATAATGTATTCCTGTTTTGTTCTCAGATTAGATCAGCGTAATTACAACTGTGTTTATGTTAGCACAGTCTCACTGCATTAATGTTCTCCAAACTTTGGCAAGCCAGATTTAGAAATGATGCCTTTTTTTCTTCACCGACTTTTGGACACAACTACACATACTCTTTCCCAGAAAATCAAGTGATAATTTGTGCTAATCATAAGTAAAGAAGAGCACTACTTATCCAAATCATACTCTTCAGACAGCCACTCACAAAAACAGTGTTTATCTCAATCCCATTGCAGAAAAACAGACATTTTGACAGATTTGTGGCCTCTGACTTATCTGAATCTAGTAAATAAAATAAAAAAAAAACTTATAAGGCCCAATGTAAATTCTACTTTTTAGCTCTTCCACTTCCCCCTACTCTTTTTAGCAAGTTGGTTTGTTTCCACTCACTCTCATCTGGGTAACATTGGTTGGAGTTGGCCCAATACAGCATACAGAATTGGCATCGGACGTCAGCTGAAGAGAACTGTCTGATTGGTTATTCAACAATGAGGTGACGTAACCAAGTAAACAATTCAAGTTAAAGGAAAAAGACATAAAGAAGCCAGCTGTAATGTCACTACATTTCTCAAATATTTGCAAACAATATGGATAATTAGATTATCATGGTGCTAATGCTGCTTTGTTTACAATTTTTCTGAGCAGATTTCATCTTCTGGTTTCCCTTTGTGGAATGAGGGAACGAATGACTGCTCCCCTACAGGTGCAGAAAGACACATCCATTCACACAGACTACACTTTCTCATTTCAGTTGGCTGCCGTCCATTTGGTGTGTTCATGTGCAGGTTTTTGGTCCAGACAAGACCAGACACAAACTGACGCAATCTGACAACAGTGCCAGATAGTCCTTCAAACAAAGATTTTCTCTAGTTGCAGGGAATCTTTACTGTGCTTGTGCCATCTATGATGACCACAGATGACACCTTGTATCATATATGAGCTAGCGATGACATTTGCACTTAGAGGGCCAAGCGTAACGAAAAGAGGTACATATTGGTAAGTCTGTAATAAGCTCTGTATAACTTATTGTATCATATTTAATATGCATATTTCTGTACAATACGGACATTATCAAAACTTTGCTAAGTAATTCTTGACCATACTTCACTACTGTACACGTTATTGATAGTTTATATAGTTGCTTTTTTGGCAAGTAACTCTAGTACCTCTTTATTATTCGAATACAATTCTAATACCAAACCTAATGTTGAACCTTACACATCTTTAACACCGCACACGCGCGCAGAGCGTGAGCAATGCATGTTTTTTTGTCATCCATGTTAACAGATTAAAGCTTTCATGCAGTGCAGAGCTGAAGCAACAGTTCATTTTGGCACTGGGTCTATTTTTGCCGCGCTAATCATGCTCAATTAAAGTGACAGTGCATTGATACTGACCAAAAGCACATTAAATGACAGTAAAATGTAGCAATTTACTCAATAAATGCATCAATATTATCCACTGATTTTTATATAGTCAATCAAATAAACTTAAATGATAAAAAAAAAATATGCAAAAAAATATTTGTTTTGGCCCGAACTACAAAACTAAATCAAAACCATTTTAGTATTAGTTTGCTTAAGTTGCACACTAGTTTTATTAAATATCATAACTATATTGTATAAATATTATTTTAACTATAAGTCTACATCATGCTGACAATCAAAAACAAAATAACATGATATCATGTGCGATTGACTTTTGAGTGCACCTTAAAAGACATGAATGACACTTCTCATGGAGCATGGGAAGCAAACAGTTCTTTATGATCTATATAATTTGTCAAATAAAAAGACTTGCAGTTTAAGGAAACGGCATGGGGGGAAGTTGCATTGGTGCAGATGAAAAAGAAAATGTGTATTTAGATAGATAGGTAACTAGATAGACTAGATTGATCTGTGCAACAGCCGCCAATGAGCTGCAGGCTGCAGACGCAGCCAGTGTGAAATGCAAACGCCTGCGTGCTGCTTCTGCTCTCCATACGTGCTGTGCACGCATTGCTTCAGCTCTGTTTGCACATGCGGTGTGGAACAGGTATTAGTAATAATCCAAAGTTAATTCCAAAATTCTGTCTTTTTGCTGTAATGTAAAACTTTTTATCAAGAAAATATAACAATATCATATAGTTAGCAATGCTCCAATTATGAGTGATAATTGTGATTATCTATTTAGTGTTGCGCGTTTTCCACAAATAACTTTAGCCTCATCTGGCACTTGTGGTTTTCCTATAAAAAGGTGATAAGATAAGCCTACATTTATTTGAATTGATTCTGATAAATAATAAGAACAAGAAATAGAATTAGAGAAGGAGATTAATTGTGCGAATTAGCTACCTGTACATCATCTCTTTGTAATGAAGCTGTGAGTGTAATTACAAAAGTAGTAAAGTTATCGCAGCATGCTGAGAAAAATGTAGCTTTCTTTTGAAGCTGTTTTTTTTTTTTTTTTATAGTTCAAATGGCAGATTTTGAAAGCAAGTTTATATGCTCCTGAATTTTTCTTTACGGTGGATGCAATCTCTTACCACTAAAGTTTCCATCTCCACATTGCAATGATATCAACCCAGATAATGTGTCCCTGTAAATATCAGTAATGTGAAAAGAAACAAAATGTTATGCCACTGTACTGCCCTGTAGTGTTCAATTTACCTAGAAACTGCAGTGTGTATATATTGAAATAATTTTTTGCATTTTCAGAAAAATGTAGACTGAAGGAAGTATTTCCAATGAGTCCATGTTTGATGACATACATAGAGTGCACCTTTATGGGCAAACGAGTCACCCTGTGGTGAATTGTGGTGACTTGCAATTCCAAGGGATAGTTCATCTAACAATGTCATTTTCTTCACCATTGAGTGATGTTGTTATTGAACAACATGTTCAAAAACCTGTAGCCTTTGATCTCCATAGAAGGTAAAAAAATTAATTTTTATTGTTAAATGTTAATGACTACCAGTTTCCAAAACTCTAAAGATGTTCTGTATATGCTCAACAGGAGAATGGACATCAAACAGGTTTGGAACAAGTGAAGGTTAAGTAAACAGTGACATAAATGTCATTTTTGGGTGTAATAACCTACTGAATTTCAAAGTGGTTCAGAACGGATGTGAAAAATGTGTGCATATTTGTTTATATGGGTTCAAAAAAGTGTGTTTATTTGTTGTGCAAGCCCATAGTCCCACTCTCTTTATAAAGCCTGGCTTCGCCACTGCTATGAGTCATACTGTATGCTCCTCTTTTATAATACTTTTATGGCACTTTTGGGTCCATTTTGAAGCTTCAAAGTACCCATTCATTGTTAGAACCAAACCAGGCTTTCTAAAATTTCACCTTGTTCTCTGAGGAAAGTGAGTACCAGCATGGCATTTAATAACTAATATCTACCATTACTCATAGCTTCCTTTATTGGTGCACCATCCTTCTGTTTTGGAACTTGAAGATTTGTCTTTAAGCCCGTTTCCTTTTATTTTATCACTAGGCCCGTAAATCCTTCAGTTTTTTCAAGCCAAGACACAATGGCTCAGCCACAGTAACAGAATCTCCTGGGTGACCACGGAAAGATAAGAAGTGATTTCCACTCAATAGCAGGAATTAGAGACTAATAACCCCATTAAAATCTGCAGGAAAAGTCTCCTTTCACACACATCTGAGACTGAGAACTGACTCAGAGCTCAATGTGTTTATATGTGTGCATATGGAGGCGGATTGTGACAATGTGCACCTGTGAATACCATATGCATGTTCAATATAGACAGAATGGCAGGTTCTGACATCTGTTATGATGTGATGAGGTTTAAACATGAGAGTGTCTGTAGATGTACATGCACATCAGGAAACATCACGAGTGCTCGATGGTGTAGTGCCACTCATTGTCATGCTGGTATCTTATAACTCAGAACACCAACGGTGAGAAAACTTTTTTTTTTTTTTTTGACAGTGCAGAGAGAGAGAGAGAGAAACATCTATTCACGCTATTCAGCAGCGGGTCGTAGAGTGTGATTCATTATTTCATCACTAAAAGAGAAACTATTATAATATAACAATAAAATATCATTTTGAAAATTAAATTAAAATACATGGAAATGTATTTGGGTGATCTTGGATACTTAAGTTACTATACACTTTTATATACAATATATACTTTATTTAATTTGGGGCATCCATGGCATAATAGTCAAAGAGTTGGACACCGGCAAGGATTGTAGGTGGTTGGAAGTGAATATCCAGTGCTCTCACCACCCTCAATACCATAGCTGAGGTGACTCCCTTGAGCAAAGCACTAATTAAAAAAATAAATAAATAAATCAGCTGCCCAACTCACTGCAGAATGAATATGCTGTGCACCTCAACTTCTGTTTGCACCAAAACTGTTTGTCTGGAGCACCACAGGGTCAATAAATATGGCTGGGCTGCTTTAGCTAAAACTTTGGTCACTCGTGCCAATGCCAAAAGTTGGTTTCAAAAGTGCCAGAAGTGAAAATCTTGGGCTGTGGACAATGTTAAACATGTTTTTCTATCTGAGTCCACCTTCATTGTCTGACCCACATCCAGGCCATTTATGATGTGGAGATGCCCTGAAGAAGTGTACCACCCAGAGTGTTGCCTGCCCAGAGTAAAACATGGGGCTGTATCAGTGATGGTTTGTGTTGCAATTTAATGGCATTTCCAAGGCCCAATACTTGGGCTAGATGGGCGCATAATGCCAATGACTACTAAAGGACCATGTGCACCCAATGGTTCAAACATTGTATCCTAAAGGCAGTGCCATGTATCAGAATGATAATGTACCAATACCAGCCGAGGCCACACCTTTGAGTATATGAACGCCTGGTGGTCAGGTTTTATCCCATGGTTTTATCCCATTGGAACCAGTCAAGCTTATCCTGAAAGAGTGATTGTTGAAAATCAGGACCATGACGACCTGACTGTCTGACACAGAAACTGGCTCTTGGGACATGGAATGTCCCCTCACTAGGAGAGAAGAAGCCTGAGCTTGACCGTGAGGTTAAACGGTACGGATTAGAGATAGTTGATCTCACCTTCACATACAGTTTGGGCTCTGGAGCTCAACTTCTTGAGAAAAGCTAGATGTTTTTCTACTCTGGAGTTGCACACGGTGAGAGGTGGCAGCCAACTGATCACCACCTAGTGGTGAGTTAAATCCGCTGGCAGATGAGGAGGCCAGACAGACCTGGCATGCCCAAACATACTGTGAGGGTTCTCTGGAAACGTCTGACTACACCACATGTGAGAGGGATTTTCAACCTCTGGAAGAACTCTGACCAAATACAGAGGAAGGCTATAGTCATCAAGACAGAGTGCTCTATGTTCTTTAAATATATTGCTGACCCAACAGTGAGGAGCTGTGACTGCAAAGTATGTGGTGTCTGTAGTGGAGGCAATCCACAAACCTGGTGGTGAACACCAGAAGTAAGGGATGCCATCAAGCTGAAGAAGGACTCATATCAGACTTGTTTGGCTTGTGGGACTCCTGAGGCAGCTAATGGGTACCGACAAGTAAAGCATGCTGCAACCCGAGCAGTTGTTTAAGCAAAAGTCTGACCTGGGAAGAGTTTGTGAGAGCATGGAGGAAGACAACCAGTCGGCCTCAAAGACATTTTGCCTAACTGTCCCGGAAGTAGTTCCACACCAACACTATTTACAGTGAAAGTAGGGAGCTGTTGACCTCGACTAGGGATGTTGTTGGATGGATTTAGGAATACCATTGCACAATCACACTGACACACCTTCTATTAAGGAAGCAGAGAATCAATATCATACAACATTGCATAGAGGTTGAGGACAGTACCTCTGGACAGGGTAAACTAGAGTGGTGGTTTCAATTTTTAAGAAGGAAGATTGAAGGGTCCTCAGCCTCATTGGAAAAGTCTATAACAGGGTACTGGACGGGAGGATCCGGCCAGTGATTGAACCTCAAATTCAGAAGAAACAATGTGGTTTTTGTCCAGGTCGTGGAACACTGGACCAGCTCTATAGCAAAACAAGAGTTTATGGGAGTATGCCAAACCAGTCCACACATATTTTGTGGACTTGGGGAAGGCATTGAACATGTGACGTGTGGCCTTCTATGGTGGGTGCTCTGGGAGTATGGCAGAGGTGCTCTGTTAAGGCCTGTCCAGCCTCTATATGAATAGAGAAGGAGTTTGGTTTGCATTGCCAGCAATAAGTCAGACTTGTTCCCAGTGCATGTTGGACTCCAGTAGGAGTGCACTTTGTCACTGGTTCTGTTCATTATCTTTAAATGAGTTTGGCAGGGCGCACCCTTAGAGATGAGGGCTACTGTCAGCCAGGTGGGAGGTCGAAGTAGAGCCTCCACATTAAGAGAAGTCAGTTGAGGTGGCTCAGGCACTTGTTTTGGATACCTCCTGGATGCCTACCTAGGGAAGAGTTCTGGGCATGTCTCAATGGGAGGAGGCCCCTGGGAAGACCCAGAACATGATGGAAGGACTATGTATTGGCTTATCTAGTAGTGGCTCGAGATCTCCCCAGAGGAGCTGGAGAAAGTGTCTGGGGAGGAAGGAAGTCTGGGGTTTTCTCTTATGACTGCTGCTGCGAAGACCCAGCCCTGGTTAAGCAGCTGACTTACAATATAAACAATATCAATTAATTAATGGTCATTTTGTATCAATTTATATGTCTTACTAAACAAAAGTATTACTAATTAAAAGAAAATCAAACAACAATGCATATATGGATTTTGATTAAAATGCATACATGGACTTTTATTTGTTTATACTAATAAAGATTTAGTCTCTGTGGTTCTGTGGAGGTTTATTCTCCACAATTCTTGATAACATTGAAAAATGAGGAAAAACATTCATTTCAAATATAAACAGTATAATTGTGTGTAATGTGCTTATATGAATTTATAACTTTGAAATTGCTGAATTTAGAATGAAGTATTGCAACAGCATCTGTCTTAATTGTAAGCAGCATATAGTTTCAATATTTAAAACTTTCATTTAGATGAAACATTCTGCCAGAAAAAAAAAAGTCCTTGTGTGGTATTTTTTAAAAACACAGTTTTGCTATCCTGTTGCATAATGCAAGATATTCACACACTTTACAGAGTGCCTCAAGTGTGAAAATGCATTTTGGCATAAAGAAGCATTTTAAAATATTATAATAAAACAAATGCAGCATATGCACAGTTGTCTGTTCGTGACAGAAGCTTATTCATCTCAAGGATGCATAAAACATATTAGTTATGTAACAGTTGTATAACATAAGTAAAAAATAAAAATAAAAAATAAACATTTGGGCAACTTTAGTTTAAACTTGAAAATTCAAACTTCTCAAATAAAGGTCAAGCAGCAAAACTACATATGTACATCTTTTGTTTGGTGGATGAAAAACATCATCCCACTGGAATGACCTTTCCCTGTAGGTCTGTTCACTAAAATTCAATTATGATCGGATACATGTCATCTCTTCCATCTGTCTTTTTTATTTAGCTTGCGGCACATCCACTCTTGACCACATTCAATGCTACATTTGACCTCTATGAAAGCTCTACATGAGAGGCTGGCCAGCCCTACTCTCATGGTTTCAATTAGGTCCCATGGGCACCTGCTGACTGATGTGTGTAATGGCCTTGGATATGGGCGACCATAGTGAAGGGCGACTTTAAGATGATGTGTAAAGCCTGTGCAATTTACCACACTCAGGAGTTACACTCGCACCATGGAGCATAAATCAACCAGCCTTGGCTTTTCTTTTTTTACTGAAAATTGTAATACCCTCTGCAATCAGCAGGGGGAAACCCTCACATCATGCACTCAAAGCTGCTTTCTGATGGTTAAATCCCCAGCAGAAGCATGAGACTGAGAAGACTAATGAATATCTCAGGCACAAAAGATTCAGTTTCAGAGCTTAGTGGAGACATAAGGATTAACACACATAAGGAGGAATAGAAGAGCATCACAAAGCTTGAGAGACGCTAACAGAATGGCAGTATAATCGGTTTGTGACACAGAAGGCAATCGTATGATTGTCTTTTATGATGATTTAAGAAGGGGAGAACCTAAAGCGTATAAGTTGGTAACACTTCAAATAAATCATTATAGCATTAAACAATGATTAGAGAGTGCAATGCAAATTGTAAAAATAGTAAAAAGAAATGTCTGAAAGCTATATATAATTGTTTTTATTTTTTGTATTTTCATGTCTGTTGAAATTCTTGAATCGTGTAGGGCAGTTCTTTGCCTCTATGTCATGCATTTAAAATCCCTCCTATTGTGTGTGTGTGTTCCACAGAAGACAAAGCCATACAGGCTTATAAAGCAATGTTGAGAAAATAATTACAACGTTTATAAGTACAATGTTCTTGTAATGGTTATTTTAACAACAATACCTCATATACACTAGATTTCTGCTAATACTAAATGTACTAATATATATATATATATATATATATATATATATATATATATATATATATATATATATATATATATATATATATATGTTTTGGTTTTTTTCCTATCAGAAACACAACAGTAATCTGGTAGTGTTGGTGTTGCCTTGGCTTTTGCAGGGATAATTATTGTGATCTTCCGATTACAACAGAGAAATACTGTGAAATGTCTCTAGACTGATGGCAGTTCATGCTGTTCATCCTTATAATACTAAAATGTACACAAAATTACCTGTTTTGTCATCACTTTAGACATTATGCTAGACAATCATTCAAATACTATCTCTAAAGTGACATTTGTGAAGTAGCAATGGTTTCTACTGTTCTGACATCAGCTGCAGATGTGAATGAATGGCAGAAGAAAGGTGTTCCTCATACTAAAAGATTTTTGAGACTCAGTGTTTTTGATATTCTTTTTTATATATACGATTATGCCGTCAAACTGTTGTATAAACACAATATCACACTCGTAGCAGTGCAATATGGCTGTATATCATCACCGGTGGGACACAATGGAACAATGAACACCACCTACCAGTGCTGATATACTGCCGTATCACACTGCTTCGATTGGGATATTCCTCATATACTGTATATATATATATATATATATATATATATATATATATATATATATATATATATATATACACACACACACACACACACACACACACACACACACACACACACACACACACACACACACACACACACACACACACACACACACACATACATACATACATACATAAAACGATGCAAAGTGCCATCTGAAACTTTATTCTAAAACTAGCATTTTTCTCAGCCTCTTATATTTGTATTCAGTTATTTTATGTTAAAGGCAACGAAAGTAAAAGATCAAAAAAATCGGCAACACTGCCACTTTAGCTCTCAAAAAATCTTTAATAGGCTAACACAACGTTTCGACCTACATGGTCTTCATCAGGTTAGGGTTAGGGTTAACCTGATGAAGACCATGTAGGTCGAAACGTTGTGTTAGCCTATTAAAGATTTTTTGAGAGCTAAAGTGGCAGTGTTGCCGATTTTTTTGATCTTTTGCTACAGTGTTTATTTCTGATCGAGCACCTGCCTTCAAGATTTTTTAGATGTGCGCACATTTCTGTTTTTTGCTTGCTTTAAAGGCAACGAAAGTAACATACTATTTGCCATAAAAGTCAAATGCTGAACCTACACAAGAGCTTTTTTTTTTAAATTCCAGACAGCACTTCATATATATATATACACACAGTTGAAGTCAGAATTATTAGCCCCTTTTTGAATTAAGTTTTCTTTTTTTAAATATTTCCCAAATGATGTTTAGCAGAGCAAGGAATTTTTTCCAGTATGTCTGATAATATTTTTTCTTCTGGAGAAAGTCTTATTTGTTTTATTTTGGCTAGGATAAAAGCAGTTTTAAATTATTTAAAAGCCTTTTTAAGGTCAAAATTATTAGCCCCTTTAGGCTTTTTTTTTGATAGTCTACAGAACAAACCGTTGTTATACAATAACTTGCCTAATCCTGCCTAGTTAACCTAATTAACCTAGTTAAGCCTTTAAACCCCACTTCAAGCTGTATAGAAGCGTCTTAAAAATATCTAGTAAAATATTATTTACTGTCATCATGGCAAAGATAAAATAAATCAGTTATTAGATATGAGTTATTAAAACTATTATGTTTAGAAATGTGTTGAAAAAATCTTCAGAAATTGGGGGAAAAAAAATTAATGAGGGCTAATAATTCAGAGGGACTAATAATTCTGACTTCAACTGTATATTTATATATTTTTTACGTTTTAATACATTGTAGGAAATGATAATAACTTTCAGAAAAATAATAACTAATCATAATAATTATAATAATCCTCATTTCTGCTATAAACTGTACTTAAATGATTGCATTGTTTTACTATTATAATTCACTACAAAGAATTTTAACCAGGATAATGTCTGTCTTGAAATGAGCCAGCTGAACTGAAGGATGTAAGCAGTGATGGTGTGTGGGAGTGAGGAGGTTTTCAGTTGATAGCTACAGTTAGTGCAACATTGTTTCTGGTTCATGCAAGTCTTACCTGAAGTGGAGGGCATGGCCATAGGGACACAGGGTCTTCCTTGCCCCATGGCGGAGGCAGAGAGCAGCGTTTTTGCCAACAAGGAAGATATAGGCTGAACCAGCAATGATGTCAGGTTGTAGAGATTGTCTCTGCCAACTGTAAAAAGAAAAGAAAAAAAGAAAAGAAACAGCTATATCAAAAATATTGAAATAAAAAAAGAATTAAACTATAAAGCATAACCCTCAGTGCACCATCTGCATTGATCATGATTCTGTGAGTGTTTAGGGAATGCCCCGGGGTTCTTAATGCCACACATGAGCAAACCAATTACCCAATCAAATCGTTTTCCTATTGGTTAACACCTCCAATGAGTATTTCCAACACATCTTCATCTATGAGGGCAGATGAACAACATTAGTATGTTGTGTGCTGCATAAATAGAGTTGCAATGGGGCCAGATGGAGATGCACTTAGTGATGTGAGTTGAGCACCGTAAATCAGACAGAAAAGAGAAAGGAGAGCGTTTTGTGGAACCTGCACAGCCAGGCAGAGACGTATCAAAGCCTTTTTTCACCGCTGATTGCAGCTCACGGGCGGCAAACTAATAGGCCCGGAGATTTTAAGTTGGAAGAAACGGTTTCTAGCAAGCCGATGGGGATTTATACGGACGAAATGCTCCATTGATTCAGCCTCATTAAAACGGAGAAACGTTGAGCCTAATCCTGCTTTAGGAGCAAATTTATTTAGGAGCTTCCAATTTTCCAGCAGCGCTTCTGCACCGGTGGGATGGGGTACAGTCATCCACGAATAACAATCAGTAGACCTTTCTGTTACAAAACACTCTATTACCTTCTGCAGATAAACGTATTCGCAGACTGCAATTATTTTACAGTGGTTTTAAGGGAATAAACACAGAAGAAGGTCCCCTTGAAATTAGTTTCATTTTTTTTTTTTCTTGGTCGTAGGGGGATACAGGAGGAGATTATTGGGTTTTGAGTGGGGATATTGTATATGTAATTATCTGCACAAAGGTCACAGGAGTGAAAGCGATGTTAAGAGGGAAGAGATTATTTGATTATTTGAATTGTGAGTTAACATTAATGCAGCCCAGACTCTTCGGAAATATGTGCCTCAGCCTACATTTTTGTGAAACCTAAAATATATTGCTCTAGGTATGTTTTGTTGAATGTTTCCAATGACAAATACATGAGCGGGGGATGTGTACATTTTGTGAATCTGAAATATGCATTTTGTTTTAAGTTTCAGATACACTCCCTTATTTTATGTCTATGAGAAGAGGGGGCTTGTCGATCAAATCACTTAGCAAATCACTGACCTAAACTCTTCCCTAGACCCAACCAATAGTGTTTTCAAAAGCAAGCATTACAGAAAAGTGCACTGCAGCAAGAATGTTTTACATTGATTTCACATTGCTATTATTTCTTTTGTTGAACCAATATATATATATATATATATATATATATATATATATATATATATATATATATATATATATATATATATATATAGCTGAAATCAGAATTATTAGCCCCCCTGAATTATTAGCTGCCCTGTTTATTTTTCCCCCAAATTCTGTTTAACGGAGAGAAGACTTTTTCAACACATTTCTAAACATAATAGTTTTAATAACTCATCTCTAATAACTGATTTATTATAGCTTTGCCATAATGACAGTAAATAATATTTTACTAGATGTTTTTCAAGACACAATTTAAGTAATTATTTAAGGTTCAAGTGTTATTTGTAAAGAATTGAATGCAGAGTTCGACTGTTTGTAAGGCATGCATTGCCATCTGGTGTTTAAACTAAGCTCAGAATCAATTCAGATTGAATCGAATTAGAATCTATGCTAAATTGACTCCTCAAACGATTTTTCATCTTGCCTAAGACTTGCCCCATGTTAGATGGACACAGTTCGCCATTTTGTTCTAGCAACAACAAAATGTGTCCTGAGACACTGAGGTGAACATATCAGTGTGTGTGTGCATTGTTTGTTATAGTGCTTAGAAAATGTCTTAAGAAAAACTGTTTAAACATGATGTGTATTTGTGCTCTACAATAAATTATATTGATTATGATAAATGTGCAGATTAGAAAGATAGTTTTCCAAATCATTGATGTCAATTTCTTTTCCTGATCTGCATTCGGAGAATCAGCTCATTTGCATTTAAAGACACACACTGACAGACACGCACACACACACATTGTAATTGCAATTTTCAATATGGTATAATAAATAATCACTTTGAGCTTAAAGTTCACAGTCATGTTCTGGGAACACCAGATGATAATTATTATTAGCTATTAACTATTTTAACTATTAACTGTAATGTTATTTAACTATTAACGATTGCATATTGTGAAATGGGACATTCCAAATTTGAATGCCGTCACTGTTTATAAATTGAATTTGCAACTAAAACACCTTCAATTAAAATCTGAAATGTGCACAATCATGATGGATTCAGTGTTGTTGGATTCAGAATTGATGTTGTAGTGCTGCATTTCCAGACACATCTGAACCTCATAATGGCTGTGGACTAAATTGAATCAAATTTGAGATATAAAATGAGACATTTTCAGTCTAATGCTTTAGGGACATGTCTGGAGCACTCACTGACTCACCCCTCTGTTTTTTTATCTTTATTTTCCAGCCTAAAAGGACTTTCATCCATCTAAATAAATAAAATACAAGCAAGGTTATGGCCAATACTTCTCATCATTTCCTGTTAGTTCTATCTACAGCTAAAAATGAACAAAATGAACAAAAACAAGTTTTAAAGTACAGGATGCCTTCAAAGCCCATTAGGTTGTGCTCCCGCTGGAGATTACAGAGTTTGGAATAAAGTAGTCTTGACCTTTATGAACTCCAGGAGAGAGTGTGTATGCACTTACTGATTCAGCCTGTAGATACTAAAGACACGGAAAAAAGAAAGCTGATAGTGGACTATTTACTACATGAGAAGAATGTGATCTAACATGCTATTCTCTCACAAACAATCATTTATGAAATGCACACTTTTACAAACCTATTTGGAAATTTCAAAGTTTATTTCACTGTTTTTTTGGTATCAACCTAATGCTGATACAGACAACATATGGTTACATTTAGTTACATTTACACCAGGAAAGACATGCACTGTTCATATATTGATAGGTAACAAGGGGAACAAAAAAACTCTATAAATTAGAGTTATTATCAATTTGATCTTAATATGATCTAAATGTTAGTCTGTTTTCCAAAAGCATAGCAACTTAAAGGGCACCTATTTTACCCCATTTTTCGAGATTTAAGATACGTCTTTTTTGTCTCCAGAATCTGTCGGTAAAGTCTCAACTCAAAACACCCATCAGATGATATATTTTACCTTTCAGAATATTTTCTGCTCTGAACACAATGTAGCTGTTTTTGTTGCCTGTGCCTTTATGCTAGTTCTCTCTGCACACCATTGCCACTTGCCAGTCAGAGTGTGTCTCAATTTCCGACTGCGTCAGATAAACAGCACAGTGACAGACATGAAGGAAACAGATCTCATATAAGGTTTGTGAAAAAAATACTACAGTAAGAACTTTCCCAATGATTCTTTGATGTATTTGTTGTGAGTTAATTCTGCAACGATGAGTCACACACAATGTTGTTACAAAGTTCACGCACACACAGACACACACACGCAGTGGACACATGTGACAGGATACATGTTAGTATCCACTGCTGTATGGATATTTGTTATGTTAATGTACAAAATAAAACAGATTTAATGTCCACAAACCAGGATTGAAGCATCTTCTTTTATAATTGTACTGACATTTGGTTGTGGTGATTAAGACGGTAAAATCGCTGTAAATTAATTACAAACATGCACTGTTTTAAAAACGTTGTAACTTGTAAAACTCATTCTTGATCAGATTTGATGAAGATTGATGATCACAGAGAGCTGAACAGATCTTTTAATCCCAGTTGCTTTGCGCACGTCCTGTCTTGTTGCTATGCTTATACTTGTTACTACAGAGACATGTTAATAGGTGGCTGTCAATCAATTCGGTGGGCGGGGAAACCGCACTTCTATATCACGTTGCGGTGGGTCTCAAAATGGGAGGGATTTGGATCCTATTTTAATGTCAGAAAATTTTATATCAGTCTTTATATCACCCCAGTATGACTGTGGACACACTATACCTACATACAAAGTTCTGTCCAAACAGCTTCCAAAAGATGATTTTGATCATAGGTGCTCTTCAAGTAGCATTCTAATCCTAATATGATCTTAATATTATAATTAAATTTCTAAAAGCATATATTAATTTGAAATATTATCATAGATCTAAAGTGATGTGGAGTAATTGTTAAGCCTTACGTGCATCATAAGAAAGTTATGAGGTAAACTCCATCTGCCTTTAACATTATTCAGTGTGATTCTGTTTTATTTCATTTACTTTATTACTTTAAAAACTTACTATTTTAATAAAATACTACTGCTGCTGCTGCTACTACTACTACTAATAATAATGGGCGTCACGGTGGTGCAGTAGGTAGCACAATCACCTCACAGAGAGAAAGTCACTGGTTTGAGCCCCGGCTGGGTCGGTTACCATTTCTGTGTGGAGTTTGCCTGTTCTACCTGTGTTCACATGGATTCCCTTCGGGTGCTCCAGTTTCCCCCACAGTCCAAAGACATGCGCTTTAGGTGAATTGAATAAGCTAAACTGGCCATAGTGTATGTGTGTGAATGAGAGTGTATGGGTTTTTCCCAGTGATCAGGTGCAGCTGGAAGGCCATCCGGTGCGTAAAACATATGCTGGATAAGTTGACTCCTGATTAATAAAGGCCTGACTAAGTCAAAAAGAAATTGTATGAATGAATGACTACTGGTACTACTACTACTACCACTACTACTACTAATAATAATAATAATACTTATAATAATAATAATAATAATAATAATAAGGGGAAAATAATAAAAAAAACTATTTAAATAAACAAAATAAGTAATTTAGAAAATACTGGCTTCAAAGTATTTACTAATTACTGAGTAATTTAGGCTTCAAAGATTATGAAAGATAGAGATTAAAAAAACCCAAAGCAAAAAAATAAAAAATAAACAAAAAAAAATAATAATAATAAAACTCATGCACTTGACTTGCTAACATGCACGAAAATGTCATGTACTGAGCAGTTATTATACATAACCTCATGTTTTGTTTTTTTACCTTAACCTTTTTTTTCCAGCAATTTGGACAGTTTCTTCAGCATGTAGGTTGATACTTTATATACATTTTCATGATACGTGCATTTTTTGGTAATTGTGAGTGTTTGTAAACTTGCATGTAGAGAGTGTTCTGCAAGAGCAAAGATACTTTCAGGAAACCTGGCCCTGTATTTTTTTTTTTTATTCATTTGTTTTTCATTTTATTTATTTATTTTTTGAGCTACATTGCTCCTTCATTGCAATCTGTAGTAACAAATCTTATTCCACATAGTATCTCTCACACGAGCCCCCCAGTGAACTTTGTGCAGTGAGTACACAGATTCATATCAGAAATCAATTAGCTCCGCCATGCTCAATGCCAAAGATGCTTCCTTGCTGATGCGCTGCACGGCCTGCGCATTTCTAATTTCAGTACATGTGTAGCTATTTCAAGAAATGAAAATTATTTTATATAAAGATAACCTAATGCCATACGGACAAAAGTAGACCTATTCATAAAGTATACAGTACAGTTTAAACATCAGCACTTTGCCCAAAAACTAAACCACGATGGTATAAAATAACTGTGAGAACATTTTTTTTTTTTATCTAACAAGCCTCCCAGTAAGAGTTATTTGCTGAAGTGTGATTGCCCACAGGGCTTAGACTCATTCCCTCCATACAGAGATGCTCATGAGATATATATTTCATGCCTGCGGTGGGGCCATATGCACAGTGTTCATATTATAAGCACTTCAACAGCTCTTGTGCAAACGTATTCATTCAGTCTCGATGCGTTGCAAATCAAATCTGTGAGAAGGACTGTGGAAAGGACAAGCTCACAGCGATAAGTTTACAACAATCACATCGATAAAGCAACAGGGGTTGCTTTTATCTCGAAAAAATGATGAATACATGCACAAACAGATGTGTTGTGGTTAAGAATGCCATTTTTTCTACTGTAAAGATATATATATACTTATGTATACTTAAAAAACTTGAGTGAGCTCTACTTAAAAGATAAGAGTTGTTTTAATATGTATTATAAGTTGAATACACTTAATGCTTTTAATTAGTGTCAATCAATTTACTCTACTCATCTTTTTAAGTGCAATAAAATACACACAAAAGTAATACACAGGGTTGTTTTTATTTAAATTTTCTTTCCAAATACAACAAAACAATGCAAATACTGTGCAATACAACTTAAAAATCAGTTTGCCTACTTTTCTCTCAAGTGCATCTACTCAATCAAGAGCTAATAACATTGACCTCAGCTTTAAATGCTCACAAAATATGTTGTTATACCCCCAAGAACAGGAAAGCTTGTTTTAACATCTGGACTAGAAGCGTCAGTTCACCCAAAAAAAATGGAAATTTACTCACCCTCAAGTTAAGTGGTTCTTTTTTTCTGATGAACACAAAAAATGATATTTGGAAAACCTGTAACCATTGATTTCCATAGTAGGAAAAACAAATACCATGGAAGTCAATGGTTACAGATTTTTAGCTTTGTTCAAAATATCCTTGTTTGTGTTCAACAGAAGAATGAAACTCAAACATGTTTGGAACAAGTGAAGGATGAGTAAAAGATGACATAATTTCCAGTTTTGTGTGAACTATCCTTTTAAACACATAAACATATTATAGAACACAATGTATACTGTTTACATACAAGTGAAAATTTGTTCATGACTTCACAGAATGAATTTTTACTATTGTACCCAGTATATGTACTGAACAAACTGTAATTTTGGGTATTTTTTCACAATACAATGAGAAATAAATAATATAATAATTAATTAATTAAAATTATTATGAAGATCTGTTACTGTAAGCTGACCTTTACACTGTAACAGCAAGACGACACTTTGTCCAGTTTAAGAGCAGGGGATAAATGAGTACGAGAAGACAACAGAAGGCTCGAGGCAGGTCTGTATGAATGATGAAAGATGATGAACACTCTGGATGGGTTAAGCTGTGGACGTTTTTCATCGATGCAAATGATTCCTGTGGAAACTTGATAGTATGGGTCCTCGCGAGAGACATCCTATTGAAAGAAAAAAGAATGCAAATATGATGATACTAGTTAAATAACTCAGTGCTCAAAGCAGAAAAAAGCTAGAATAAAAGAGATGATGAAAATAGGCAATAGGTAGACTCATGTAGACAAAAAACCCACCTTTGTCTGACGTAAGAGCCAAAAGCTGACCAGCAACATGGTTCCTTTTCCTGAAGATGCTCATCAAATTTGGAGAGTAATTTTAAGAGCATTATGGAAGCCCTCTGTGAGATTTTTGCCCACCACTTGATTGAAGTTGAAATAAACCTGAAATATAAAACAAGTGAAAAACAAAACAGTTATGTTCCTTGTGTATTTTAGTCCAGTATGCTTTGAAACTTACAATCTTGTTATTAGCACATGACTTTATGATTTACTTTTACAGAACAATACTCAGCAAAGCCACATGACAGACTGCTAAACTTAACTGGTGCATCTGCACTTGTCAGTTGAGCAAGATTGGTGTGAATAAGTGCTCTTTTAAGGCAATAAATAATTTTTTAAAAATCAAAAACAATTCCTGTTGCAAACAAGGAAACAGAACAATTCTGGCATATAGTTTCCATTTGTCAGTCTATAATCCTTTTTTCACAGTTAAAAATACAATACTTACATTGCCAATGCATGCCTTTCTGTCATCTGAAACAAAATAAAACTTTGTTAGAATGCAACAAACTTATAATTGCATTAAACATTCATTTAGCTTATTATTCAAACAATGGCTGCATTAAAATTAAACAAATGTAAAAGTTTGTTCAAATTCACTCACCAAACTAAATTATGATTGTCCTTACGTCCTTTCTGCTCCACTGAAACCACAGCATACTGTATGTGACCAACCTAAAATGTGTTGAACAGGACGGTGTGAACCAAGCAGTGGCAAAACTGTATTAAAGGCTTTAAATAGCATGGACTGTTTAAACAATGCTCTATGACCGCAAATAATCAGCTCGGGGAAAAAAGGCGTTAATACACAGCTGAAAAAGCGCTGTGTAATCGCCTCACGAGAATTCAGACTCGGCTCCGTTTCCATGTCAACCGTGCAGGCAGGAGCAAACAAATGAACGCGCGTCAACTTTGAATGTGCGTCGTTTGAAAAAAAAAAGACGCTTGTTGTCAAGTGAAAGTGCAACGACTCTATTAAACCATGTTTTCCGCGCAGTAAATCATCCGCGGAACACGCTTCACAGACATATGTTTAAGAGGGATCGTGTCCCCCCCTCAGAACTGAAAATCTTGCAGGTTAACTAGCGAGCTCACATGCTAAATACACACGGCAAGTGTTTAAACAGGACCCGCGCATTTAAAGTGAAACATACTTAAAACAGTGTTTTCCGGTATTCACAAACAGCCAAAAATAAAAACTGGATAAAATGTTTACAGTCTACTCACCAGAAGTCTGAAATCACCTGCTTCTACTGCAAGAAAATGGCGGTGCCTGACTTGAACACTAAGTCAGGTTGGGGGCAGGGGGCGTGATCAGTCAAAAACTTTTAAAACATTAGTCTATTGTACTTAAAGTTATTCATACAATAAACTTTGTCTACAAAAAAGTAGAATTCACTTAAAATGTTATAGTAATGAACCAAAAATTAAACTATTTAAGTACTTTGCACTTAAACTGTATAATTAGACATGAAATCCGGGCTAAGAGTGTATATATATATATATATATATATAAAATTACAGTACTAGTATAGACCATGTCAATTAGGGTTGGGCCGATAGACGATGCCATCGTCCATCGCCGACAAACTTTATGATGCTGAGCCAGCATCGCAATCCATCGCCCCGCTCCACATTTATATTGACATATTACTTATTATTTGCATGTCATCTTAATAGCAATAAAGGTCTTTTTATTAGCTGTGTTAAATTTAACATATAGCTGCCGCTTGCAAAGCTGACAGCATCGTGAGGATAAAATTAAGGATTATACAGTACCTCTTGCACTTAAAATGTGTAGATTCAGTGGCAAACGCTGTTACCTGCAAACACCGTCCCACAGACTTTACAGTGAATGGCTTTAGTTATTTTCATAGCAGACTTGAAGCCACTGGAAGTCTTTTATCCACTCTTGGAAAAGTGTAAATGTTGGATTAACATTCAGCACATGATCACTAATAAGATATGCCATTATTAGTAACTTTAGGTGGTTTCTAAAACTAAATCTGTCAGTGTTATTTTCATTCTCTCATCTTTAGCGCTTCACATTTTTGCGGTTGTAGCTCCTGTCGTCTGAAGGCAGAAGGCATTGACTGAGTGATTGACAGCTGATATTAACCAATCCATTCCCGTTCAGTTCTAGAGCAGAGGGCCAATAAGAAGAGCACAAAGGCGGGGCAAGCATTGCCGGCTTTTTTTTTTTACTTAAGCAAGTTCACATAACAACTGTTTTAATCTGTTCCTGAGCGCTGCGTTTGCCTTTTTTAGGTGCAAAGATGCATTCTGCATAAATGTCTCCTAAATCCGCGTACGCGGTGAGGATTTTGCAGTGAAAACAGTGAAAATGTATGCACTCGCACAAATGCTTTCAAATATATTTTTAGGTCGCATAGATAAAATTTTGGGCGCATATGCAACCAAAACGGTCGAGCCCTAGAATCTTTACTTGTTATTATTTCCTCATAATAATAATAAAATAAGGAAGTTATCATCAATCACAATACAAATTACAGTGAACTCCAAACGAACTTTCGTCTCCTCCACCAGCTGTGGGAAAAAGCCATTATAACGACACAGATCACTCCGCCTATTCATGCGGGAAAAAAAGTGATTGACAGGTGGTAATTTGTGTGTTACTATTTATTTAAGGTTTGGTTATAGGTAAAGCAAAGACCATGTGGGTCAGGTAGTAAAAACGGTAGGCTACAATTAATTAATTTGTTATGAATTAATTGATATTTAACAACAACCACCCCCACCCCCGCCTGCGACGAAGATGCCATCGTCCTTCGCGATGTTTAACATTAGACATCGTACGATGCCAAATTGGTCAACATCGCCCAACCCTAATGTCAATGTGGTCATGTCATTGAAACATTGAACATTTCCTGCTTGTTATCAAACTATTTAAAAACTGTAATAAGAGGCAATTCAATCATAACGTAATGTTAAAACAGCTACCATAACATTATTTATCAATATGTGGCTCTTTCTGGATTCTCAGAAGCTAATGAAACAAAATAAATAATTAGGACCATTGTTTTTGTTTACATCCCTCAAAATGGTCTATATGCCTGGGTTTTTGCTGTTGTATTTTTAAGAAAAAATAAAACTGATACTAAACATTATTTTATTTAAAATATTATTTTTGTTTGCATCTAATGAACTAGTCTTACACTCTATCACAAAAGAAGACGATGACAACTGAGTTGCAGATCCAAATGCAGGATTTCATATATGGTTAGGCGGGCAATGATTACAATTAGGAGCAAACGGTAACATGCAGGCAAATCCAGAAAAAAGGTAAAAAAGCATTTTTTCGTGTGTGTGTGTGTTTGTGTGTGTGTGTGTGTGTGTGTGTGTGTGCACTGTTTAAATGGTCCTTGTAATCAGTCTTTCACAATCCTTCGCCTGTGTGTGTGTGTAATCAATCGTGATGCGGAACAGGTGTGTATGTGTGGTGCATGACAGTATATGTAGTGCATGTAATGGTGGATTTGATAAATTGCTGATAATCATAACACACTATTTATTCGTTTAGTTTCATTTGTAATTTTAAATGTTATGCTCACTTAATTTTTCTATGAAACTTTTTTATTGCCCCATATATATGTTCTAATAACTCATCTTTTTGTAATGGCAACTGGGTTTGAAAACACCCATCATTTAACATATTACTTTTGCGGACTTATGCCTTTGTAACTAAGCCCAAGCAATATTAGTTTAACTTAGATAATGTCTGAGTTATTCCAGCCCTTTATTAGGTGGCATTTTACAGTGTGTTAAAACAAACAAACAAAAACAAAACATACAATTTAGATAACCAGTATATGCACTATGCGCCACAGTAAGCATTATTCAGTCCTGCAATATTTAATATACAACACAAATACAAACTCTCGCTTTGTTCCTTGAGTCATTTGAAGTAAATGAAATTGACCTTTCCTTATTTTATTCCCTTCACTTTAAAGATATGACATGGAGCAGCAAATTTACATGCAAATTGATTTTCAAAAAGCAGGCTGTTGATTTCCATAAGAACAATGGCAGCAGTTTTCAAGCAGAGACCTCACTCCTCTTTCTCGAGTTCAAGTGATTGTACAGCCTTGCTTACATCCCTTCAAGTCTTTCATGTGCTAAACTTGAGGACACACTACCATACATTTGTTGTTTATTGCTCTAAACAGCTTCTTGCAGCAAACGCAACAGCTTAACACTGAAGATCATGGACAGTATTACTTAGTATAATGATTTCCTTGACAATAAATGACGTTTTAGTGAAGATTCACGTTAATTAACATCCTTCTCTTTGCTTTTTTCTTAAGTACATATTCTTGCTAAGAAGATGAAAAGGTATTTTATGATAATGAAAGGGCCCATCACTAGGCCCACACGGAATCTGCGCGCGCAGAATTCCGCAGATTTTCCGCAGAATTCCGCAGATTTTTAGCCCATCATTAATTCTGTTTATTTACTTCAGTAAATGTGTGTAAATCTGAATTTATTCAGTTTTTAAATTACACATATTTCACATTTTAAGGTTTTAGTTATGAGACTCCCAAAATAATTCCGCAGAAATCCGCAGATTTTTACCAAAATTCTCCACAGAAATTGCAAAAAACGTCCGCAGATTCCGTCTGGCCCTAACCATCACCAGCCATGGCCTCTTGGACTCACTGCAACCCCGATCACCTTCTCCTGAACGTTAATCCCCATCACCTGTGTGCACACTCATGACACACACTACAAAAGAGACACCATCTCCATCCAGTCTGCCATTCACCACCCAAGAGACTCCCCTCATGATTGTGAAGCGCTTTGGGTGTATGGCCATACACAATAAATGCGCTATATAAAGACACATTACATTACATTACAAACCCAGTAGACTCTCACCACTCATCATTGCTCATTTGTTTATACCTTGTTGCAGTCTCAACCACCATCATCCCCCAGATCCGTTCACTGAATGTGTCCTTCATCTCATCTCCATTGACAACAACAACACCATCTGCCTCTGTGAGTCCTATTACTATTCCATTGACATTCTTGGGTGAGGCAGCTGAGTGTTGCGGTGTTTTACTCCAAATCAACCTAAACATCAACATGCAACCCATTAAGTTTCCAACCAAACACTCTAAGGTAGCCTTTCTCATTTCCCTACTATCAAGGAAAGCAGTAATGTGAGTCAAATCAGTATGAACTCCCAACAATACCATAATTAATCACTAAATCAATTCACTAACTACTTTTATGAGGTGTTCTAAAGAGAGGGTATGGCCACCAGAGCGCTCTATTGTTAACAAACTGTTACAATTTTCTCAGGGATCCGACACCATCACAGCTTATAATCTACTGTGGCTTATAATCTACGAATGTGCCATGCTTAGGACATATTGTCAAGGTTCAAATAATACCATTTGTACCGCTATGATGATTTATGATGACACTGTGGATTTGGAGGCCTTTAATCAATGTGCCACCAGAATCTTTCAATGCTTAGCCATTTGCTATATTCCCAAAGCTGCACACCAGCCCGCCTCCCCAGCTGCCTGCTCCCCAGTATTAAAACCCATGCAAATTGATAACTCTAGACTGCCTAAGGAGGAAAGAAAGCATTGCCTATTAGAGAAACTCTCTCTACTGTAGATAATGTGGTCACTTCATTCTATGCCCATCAAGACTATCAAACTAAAACCATTACACAGTTGTCGAAAATATCAGTAAAACTACTCAGTACCACTTCAGCATTGCATGTTTCAACCCTTGTCAACTTCAGCTCATCTCGGAATTTAATCTCACAAGACGGCCTAGAAAGACTTCAGCTATGCAGAGTAAAAAACATGCACTCAGAGGCGGATCCAGTTCTGTGCTCTATTTCTCCCTTTGCAATTTGGATTGTTTAATCAAGAGGAGGTTCACTGGTACTGGAAGATTCCACTGTCTACGTCATCCTGGGAGAACCCACTAGCGGATGTAACGAGATCTTAGCGGATGTAACAAGATCTTTCCGTCGCGTGAACATCCGAAAAGCTACGGGCCCAGATGGCATCCCTGGACGTGTACTTAAAGCATGCGCACACCAGCTAGCGGGGGTTTTCACGGACATTGCATACAATGCAATTTGCATACAGAAACAACCGCTCCACCGATGATGCTATTGCTTTCACCTTGCACACTGCTCTGTCTCACCTGGAAAACAAAAACACATATGTGAGAATGCTGTTTGTGGACTACAGCTCAACATTCAACACCATAGTGCCTGCCAAGCTGGTGGTGAAGCTCCAGGCTCTGGGCCTACACAGCTCTCTGTGCAACTGGATCCTGGACTTCCTGTCAAGCAGACGCCAGGTGGTCAGAATGAACAACATCACCTCATCCACACTGATCCTCAACACTGGTGCTCCACAGGGCTGTGTTCTCAGCCCACTCCTGTACTCCCTGTACACACATGACTGTACATCCAAACACAGCTCCAATGTCATCGTTAAATTTGCTGATGACACAACGGTGGTGGGCCTAATCACCGATAATGATGAGACGGCCTACAGAGAGGAGGTGCACGCTCTGACGCAGTGGTGTCAGGAAAACCACCTCTCACTCAACATCATCAAAACCAAGGAGCTGGTGGTGGATTTCAGGAGAGAGAAGAAAGAACACACTCCCATCACCATCAACGGGACACCAGTGGAGAGAGTCAGCTCTTTCAAGTTTCTTGGAGTACACATCGCTGAGGATCTGACATGGACTGCCCACACAGACGCAGTGCTGAGAAAGGCACAACAATGCCTCTTCTTCCTCAGGCATCTCAGGAGGTTTGGAATGAGCCCCCACATCCTCCGCTCGTTCTACACCTGCACTATGGAGAGCATCCTCACTGGCTGCATCACCACCTGGTACGGAAACAGCACCAGCAGCAATCGCAAAGGTCTACATAGGATCGTGCGTACTGCTGGACGTGTAGTAGGAGGTGAGCTTCCCTCCCTCCAGGACATCTATACCAGGAGGTGCATGAGGAAAGCCAAGAGAATCATCAGCGACTCCAGCCACCCAAGCCATAGACTTTTCTCTCTGCTACCCTCAGGCAGACGGTTCCGCAACATCCGGTAACGCACCAGCCGACTGAAGGAAAGTTTCTTCCCTCAGACTATCAGGCTGATGAACACAACACACCCCACACAAACTCTTCCCTACCCCACACTGCACACCATCAAGATGTAGCATGCACTGCACTTTAACAAATCCATAGTTAAAACAATACTGCCTACGTATCGCTGTCCACATTGCCAATTTTACATTGTCTTGTTTTTTTGTGAGTATGTTGTTGTATACTGCACTGTCTGTATTTTGCACTGTCTGTATTTTGCACTGTCTGTATTTTGCACTGTCTGTATCTTGCACTGTCTGTATTTTTGCACTGTCTGTATTTCGCACTGTCGTTGTATTTACACTGTCTGTATTTTGCACTGTCTGGAGCCAGCACCTAAGCTTTTCACTCATCATAGCACACGTGCTGCTGATGATGTGACAATAAAAGTGATTTGATTTGATTTGACATTTTCCTCTACTCCATTGGAACCCATGTGACATTATCTGCTGGAGAGACAATAAGGAAGGATTTATCCAAGGCAAGTGGCAGGCATTCCAAGATGTCTTCAGACAGCAGACAGGCACTCAGGTTCCACCTCATCAGTCATGGTACTGTGCTATTGAGCTGCTACATGGGGCTAAACAACCTAAAAGATTTACCTCTTTTCTATCCCGAAGTGCAATGCAATGAATGCGTACATCCACAAGACATTAAAACAAGGATACACTGTTTCATCCACCTCACTGACTGCTTCTAGTTTCTTTTTCCTAGGTAAAAATGACAGGAATCTAGACTCACAAAATCTAGACTCACAGTGCCTAATACCTGCTGCACTGAATTAACTCTGTGGGGCTTACATTTTCTCCAAGCTGTGGGATTCATATAATCTCCTTCACATCAGGAAAGGAGATGAATGAAGTACAGCTTTTATCACCCTGTTGGCTACTATGAGTATGACATATGTTCTGTCCATCTCTCCAGCTGTCTTCCAAAATTGTATGAAATTTGTTCTGGGAGTTACTTCATGATTTTGCTGTAGTCTACATTGACATCATCTTCATTTACTCCCAGAACCAGCGTGGAACCACATTGGCAGTATGTCATGCAGGTCCTTCAGAGGCTGAGAGAACACCATCTTTACCTAAACTAGAGAAGTGAGTTCCATTAGTCCTGTGTGCAGTTTCTTGGCTACATCATCAGCCC
Source organism: Danio kyathit (assembly GCA_903798195.1). Lineage (NCBI taxonomy): Eukaryota > Metazoa > Chordata > Actinopteri > Cypriniformes > Danionidae > Danio > Danio kyathit. The sequence goes on along the minus strand of LR812529.1, from coordinate 18,398,035 downwards.
TTCCAGACAGACTAGCAGAAGATCTGCTCCATCATCAACTGGCTGTAGCCACAAACCACCTGCAATGTGTTCTAGGTTTTGCTCATTTTTATTGACAATTCATCTAAGGTTTTAATCTCATCACATCCCCACTTACATCTTTCCTAAAGAGCAAGCCAAAGATACTCACCTGGAACACTTCTGCCCACAAAACATTCCACCACAGACCCTGTTCTTCAACATTCAAACCCACAACCCCCCTTCACCATCAAGGTGGATGTCTCCACGACCGGGGTAGAAGATGTGCTGTCCTAGCAGTCCGTTGAGCCTCCACCCTCAAACTCTTGCATCTACTTCTTCAGGAATTCTGTTTGAATGCTCCTGGCTATAAAGCTATCCTTAGAGGATTGGAAATACTGGCTGGAGGGGGCTAACCATCCATTCACAGTTATGATAGACCACAAAAAATCTACAATATCTCAGAAGCATGACATCTCAACACCAGGCAAGCACAATGGGCCCTGTTTCTAACATGATTCAACTTCATCATTACATACAGGCCTGATTGTAAGAATGTGAAAGAAGAACCACTATCCAAAATCCACTTCCCCAATGGCTCCAGTGAACCTGAACATATAATCTCCAAGCTATTCCTATGCTCCATTAAATGGAATCTAGAAGCAGATATCAGCAATGATACTCTCCATCAAAATGCTCTGTTGGGATGCCCAGAAGAAAGAATTTGTGCTCCTTTGTCCTGTTGGGTATAGTTCATTTACAGGGCTCTGGACTTCCAGGTTGCAAATAGACCCTCTCACTCCTCCATCCCCACTTCTGGTGGTCTAGTATGCCTGCTGATGTTACCAGGTATGTCCAAAGCTACTCAGTGTATGCCATGTCCCAGACACCTCAATATTTGTCTGCAAGTAAACGTATGCTACTTCCCTTCTCTCAGCGGCACTGGCCCCATATTGGTAGGGACTTTGTGACTGACCTGCCTAACTCTAATTGTTGTACCTGTGTTCTGTGTTCTAGTGGATTGTATTTCCAAAATCTGCAAATTCAGCAAAACTTTCACCACGTATTCAGAAACTGTGCAATGGCAGATCAATGAGGTCTCTTATCAGCTGCAACTTACACCCTGGTACCAAATTCACCTCATAATTAATGTTTCCCCTTAAAATTTGCTACAAACACCTCGTGAGCTGAGACAAATCCCCTTCTCCAGAAGTGCTGGACCAAGCATCTGTCTACTTGGTAAGGGAAATCCTGGATTTGGGGTGTCCGAGCTATATTCTCAAATACTGTACCTGATCAACAGTGAGAGGTACAGACCTTAGGAACAGTCATGGGTGGCTAGAAATGCCCTCCTAAACCTCCTGCTACTTGAGGACTTTCACTGCACGCACCCTAACTGACCTGGAGGAGAGGGTACTGTCAAGGACCCATGGCCCTCTTGGGCTCACTGCAAAAATCTTGGACTCACAGCAAACCTTTGAATTGTAATCCCTGTCACATGTGCACACACTGATTACACAAACGACAAAAGATACACTTCCCCCTGGACTAACCTGCCCCTCACCACTCTGTTGCTCCTGTGTGTACTTCTTATACCGCCTGTGTGTCCTTGTTCTTACTGTGTGTGGATCCTCCTAGTCATCCCAGTGTGTGATTCTTATTGCTCCAATGTCTTATTGAGACAATGCCTACAGACTGCTCTGGCTACCAACTTTTGCATTCCCTGCTCATTCATCTACCACAAACTAATACTGAGATCTACATTATACTTATTTGCTCTGCACTCCATCTCTACAGTTTTCAATAAATCTGGTTTTGCACATCTCGTGTGTGTTCTCTGGTGTCTAGTGTGATAATAATGATGTCAAGGATGTGGTCATAGAATAAACTAAATCGGTAACACTTTACAATAAGATTGTTTAGTTAATGTTAATTAATGCATTTACTAACAGAACAAACAACGAATAACACATTCATTAATAATTGTTGTTGCTAGTAATGAAATTACTTTGTTCATGTAACAGTACATTAAACACACTTTTCATTATCATAAAATATATTTTCAAGTATTATCTTGTGTGGTTTTTGAAGCACCACAGTAAAATTGAATTATATGGACTACAAATCTTTGAATTTTCATTTTTGGGTGAAGTATCCATTCAAACTCCAAGGCCAGAAACATATTCCAGACAGATTACAAGAATATATTTTGAACTCATGCTGATAAGTGACACATATCTACAACATAAACAATAATACTGTACAAAACTGATGTTAAAGCATTTTTGTGCTGTCTATTCATGCAACAATATATAAAAGCAAATAACTCGCAGCTCTTATTAATAATTATACTGTATGTTATAATACCACTGCTCCACTCTAGGTAACACAATCATTGTATAATTGTAAATGTGAGAAAAGTTACTTAAAGTAAAAGAATTGTGACCGGTTTATGTACTGTATAGGTATATGGCTATGAGTAACATGCTTTATGGGTATTAAAGAGCCCCTATTATACATTAAAAAGGGTCATACTTTGGTTTTACGGGTCTCTAACAACAGTCTGATATTCATGCAAGGTCAAAAAACACTTTCATTGTCTCATAATATGTATTTATTTTTACCTAATTATCCCAGCAACTCCCATATGAACTGTACAGCGATTCATTTGTCCCCAAACCCCTCCTTAGCATGAAGCTAATCTGCGCTGATTGGACCGATGACAGTCTGTTGCGATTGGTCGACAGCGTTTAGCGTGAGACAGAGTGAAATGCCCACCATGGCTTATCAACAATATTGAAGTAGTCAGAGTGCATAGTGTGTGTGAGCATACCTGCCAACACTCCTGCTTTTCCCGGGAGTCTCCCATATTTCAGACCCATCTCCCGCCACCTTCCCGTTATTTTATTACGGTTACCACACTCACTTACTTTTTACAAAAATAAACCTCAACCCCTGACTCTTCACAGTTTCATCTTTGGGTAAAGAAAATAACACTAACTTTCCCCTCACACTTACAATAATATCCAGCTGAGCACAGTGTCTTCATGAATTGATTCAAGCGGCGTCTGTTACACTGCTTGTCTTCTTCTTTTTTTTTGCTAATGTTTGTGGGCGGGCCGCCGGGTTAAATTTTCCCGGGTTTGCGTGCGCAACAAATGGGTGGGGCTTAAGTTTCGTATTGACATCACACCGAAACAGCTAAAGACTTGTTCTCAAGATGATTCATTTGAAGCACTATGAGTCGACTCTTATAAATTAATCAATAGTTTTAAACACTGTGCACTTTCAGATTTAAGCCTTTAAGCCTGGATATTTCACTTCACTTAGAGCTGTGTTACACACTACATGGAAGGTCATTTTCAAATAACCATAATAGAGGCTCTTTAATAAACAGCCAATATGCTAATAATAGACATGATGCTAATGAGCAACTATTTAATCATGAGAATCAGTCTATATAAGTGTTACCAGAAACGCACATAGATTTGAAGCAAGTGGAGAAAGAGAAAGGGATGACAGTATTTCTATTCTGGAAGTGAACTACTCATTCAAGTAGTTACTCAATTCCCCATCATTCACCTTCTCCTCAGCGGAAGAAGCAGATCAGAGAGGTAGAGGGAAGAAATAATGTCTATACTACTGTCCAATCACTGCGAATTGAAAGTACTGCAATTGATGACTATTGTAGTTAAACAATAAGACAGAGTTAAACAGACTATTAGACTAGCAGATGTGGACTGTTTTATTTTTAATTTTTTTATTTTCAAACTAAAATTGACTGATTTTGTGTGTGGGAGTATTTTATGATGCTTGGTGGATTATTGCACTGAGATATTGTAACATTAAACTATCTCAGATTTTTATTTTTTTTTTTCATGATTTCCCATGGTTAAGTGGTTACTGTCATTGCATTAAGCATAAAGGCAGATTTCTAGACTACAGTTGTCACTGTACTCTGTTTCTAAGAACAGTTTGTACCTTTTAGTGAAATGCATAATAAAATGTATCCTTGTGTTAGGGAGAAATAAAAGAGGAGAATGTGTGAGACAGACATTAGACATTTGAGAGAGCTGTGAAATAGGACATGCATGCACACAGACACACATACACACACGTCATAGGCAAATGCCATTCCTGTTACTCGACCCCCATTAGCAGCCATTCACAAATGTGCTGAAGACAAATGCACAATGGAACCTTTAACGAAGATCCGGACTGAATCTGACGTAACAGCCATCAAAGCAAAGTGAAGAATGATGCATTTAAATGAACATGAGGAATTACTGAGCTGCAAAAATAGTGGGGTGGGGGTGGTGATCTATGAAACTCATCAATCAATCAATCAATCAATCAATCAATCAATCAATCAATCAATCAATCAGACAATCAAAAAAAAAATAAAAAATCTCTTGGGCCAGTCTAACCAGTCAAACCAAGATTTTTGATGACAAAACTCATAAACAAAACAAAACAAAACAAAACAAAACAAAACAAAACAAAACTCTGTACTGAAACATTAATGTGACGTTTTTCCTGACTGTGCTTTCACACCGAAGTGGTGAGAGCGTCAAAAATCGCTCTGGCCGGCATGGCGACAAGGCTGTCTGCCTTCACAGCTCCGGCGGCGAGAGTGTTATAACTTGCTACATTGATCTCGTATTTAAAGGGGCCATTGCAGCATATAGGCAAATCACTTACATTCCCACACAAAATGTGCTTTCTATCGTAAAATTGTACGCTTTTTATCAAATTAATTTAACAATAGAAGATCAAGTTATTGCATGTGGTGTGGCTTTGCTCCACTTATCCAATATGTGTCTGAAATATTGTTGCAGCAATACTGATTTGTACTGTCGTTATAGTTGGCATGAGATTCACGCTTTTTGTAAGGAAAAAATAAATAAATAAATAAATAAATAAAAAAAAAATATATATATATATATATATATATATATATATATATATATATATATATACATACATACATACATACATATAACATTAATGCACATCAGGAACATGCCAGTAACTTTTTAATGTATGTCCCTGTAAGAAAAGATCACACATAATTGGAAATCTGGCGACTGCAATAATCAAACCTTCTATGATCAAACCCTTGGAAACAAGTGTGGTCGGAACCAAAGTTCACAGTGTGTTCTGTGTTCTCTGGACTTCTCCCAAGCTGTGGACTTCTACATTCCGATTGCTTGTCGCCGAACCGCGTCATAGCTCTATACCTCTCCTTGAGCTCCCATATAGAAAATTAATGACTTCCGGTTACTTTGACGTTCTTGCCGCTTTCGGTGTGAACGCACAGTAAGTGTATCAATGCACATTTTCATTACTTATGGATGGTAAATTAAACATTGAAGAAATAATTGATTGCCATGTGCATAGTTTTACAAGTGAAAAAATAAAAAAATCTGGCATTCAGTGCAGCATGATAAAGAACATTTGAATCAGCAGATTCCTCCAAATGTTTCCCACTCAAAAAAACACTTGTTATGAGGTGACATTGTTCCAATCTCCCCAGACCTGCCTAGTCACAATACCACTGGGAAATGGCTGATCTGTCGCAACAATACATTGTGGAACAATGCCATGTTTCAAAATAACAGCAGTCCTTCTTTGGCTGCAACTAAATTACATTTGTTAGTTTATCTTTTAGATCTTTCCACTGTAGCAAAATCACACTAAAGATTCAGTATGAATATGACAAATATATCATCTGTTATACAATGAACAATAGTCAGTGAATCTGTGTAGCTGTATTATTCCACATCAGATGAAAAATTTACAGACAACATTCATTCATTCATTCATTCATTTTCCTTCGGCTTAGTTCCTTTATTTATCAGAAGTCGCCACATCAGAATGAATGCCAACTTATCCAGCATATGTTTTACACAGCAGAAACCATTCCAGCTGCAACCCATTACTCGGAAACAGACAACATCCATTCACTCATTCATTTTCTTTTCGGCTTAGTCCCTTTATTAATCCGGGGTCGCCACAGCGGAATGGACCGCCAACTTATTCAGCACATGTTTTATGCAGTGGATGACCTTCCAGCTGCAACCCATCTCTGGGAACAGACAACATACATTTAGATTAAAATGAATTCAAATGTGTGGGCCAAAAAATAAAATAAAATTACGAGAGCTACAGGTCCTCAGCATGGCATCTATTGTGTTTAAAAGTATATAGTTTCTTAATTGACCTTTATTACATTTTTATGATTAGTTGCTTGAGTTTCAGCAGACCTGGGGGACGGCAAATACCAGTTTAATGATGATTAGGTTTTAATGGAAGCTTAATGGCTTCTCTCTTTGTGTTCTCACCTGCAGGAGCCTTAAAAAATGCACAGATCATTACATGCCCTCAATGTCACGCGTTCACATATTTTCAAGCAACAGAAGAATAAAATCAACCTTTTCTATTTATCGGTAGGGTGTGGGTGCTAGATGATTACCTACAGAGAAATGAAGCTGAAGATCACGGTCAAGTTTGCCTCAGGAATAAAATATGAAGCCAAGTGCATGAACAAGCCTTACATCAGTGAATTAACTTATTTCCCCTAAACTTTCCAGCAATAGGGCAATACAAAGAAAGTTAAATCATACCAGGTTAGAAAGATCAATATTAATGAAGCCAAAGAGACAAACAAGCAAAAAAACAAATAAATAAATTACAGATGGATGGACTGACGGATGAACGGCCAATAGATATATAGACAACACATTGCATTTAAATGAAAGCAAATGATTCATGCATTTTTAATTTATTTAATTTTACTTGAAAACAAACAAACAAACAAACAAACAAACAAACAAATAAATAAATAAATAAATAAATAAATAAATAAATAAATAAATAAATTTAAATGTGTTGCATTTGTATAACGTGTTTCTGGGCACTCAAAGCACTTTACGGTGTAATGTGACTGGGACATTGACAAGGAAGATCCAAATGCATGGTTTATTCAACATAGAATGGTCAGGCAAGCAAAGGTCAACACAGGGGCAAACAGATATACAGGGAAATCCAAAGTCGTGGTCGGTAAACAGGCGGATGGTCAAAAGGCAGGAAGCAGACAGGAATAAACAATAAAACAAAGCAAGGGTCTAACACTGCAAGACAAGGCAACAAACATGCGTTGTAATGTCACAGATAACAGATAACAAGACTCAGCACTGAAGTGTGTGTGTGTGTTGTATATAAAGTGCATCTAATCATTTCATGAGCATGCAACCGTGTGTGTGTAATCAACCGAATGAGAAACAGGTGTGTGTGAGCGGTGCATGACTGGATATGTAGTTCTTTAAAGTTGCAGATTTGTAGTTCTTCAGCAATCTGCACAGGTTGGATCACTAGTGACCATGACATAGGGTTTCTGAGAGGAATCTCCTTATCCTTCACCAGTTATTTTTATTAATTATTTACTTCAATGTTGGTAAATAGGTTTTCTGCATTTCTCTCAACATCAATTGCTCAATAGGTGGTTCAAAAGTGCAACATTTATGTGAAGTATAATTTCATATGCACAATTGTCAAACCTTTTATATGTTAATGTTACCTAACTAATCAATGTCTCCTAATGTATCCAATTTGCAAATTAATATAATATAACATAAAGCAGCATGTTATATTCACATAATGTCATTCTAGCTGCCTAAAATCTTGAAAATGGTTATGGATATAGTCTGTAATGTCTAAAATGTTACTAAAAGTAGCTGTTCCTGAGGGGCAAAATAAACAGTTGCAGTTTGAACTGAAAGTGTTTTTACACCTTAGGGCATGAAAGCAGAAGCTTCCAACCATCCACACCTTTCACACCAATGATGTTAAAACACACTCTCCTCAAGCACACACAGACACACACACACGCAAGCACAAGCACACAAACACACACGCACACACATTTTGTGCTCAGAGGGAAAAAAACACTACCTTCTTCATTACAGCCCACTTGTGAGGTGGATAAATGTGTAAATTCTGCTTCTGGCTAAAGTCATCATCCCCAAACACTCAACACGAGGAGAGGAATGGATTCAGAGCCATAGGGTTTGCGGAAAGGCACAACTGTAAATTCTTGTCTGGTAAAATTATTCCCTATTTGCAGAGGCTAAACTGTGGCCATGTCTCTCAGGATATACGGCTAAGGGTCAGAGATTCAGGACGGAGAGGCACTTCGACAGCTGGACAAAAGCAAATAACTTTAGGACCGGGTTTTCTGTAATACTGGACAAACTTTGCAATGCACTGAAAAGAAAAGAATAAAAAGAAAAGAAAAAAAGAAAATAAATATTGCGTATTTATAATACCAAAGTAGCTGTGAAAGGAATTTGGTAACCACATTCTATGAAGAATGTACAGACATTCTAGATAATTATTTTTAATCAAGCATAACATATCTTTAAATGCATCAATAAAGACACATCAAAACCTACATTGCATTACAATGATAGTAATAACTTCATTTATAATAGTGGTACTAATACTTGTAATAGTGATGCATTTAATTTTTCAATGCACCTATACAGTTAAAGTCAGAATTATTAGCCCCAATTGATTTTTTTATTCTTTTAAAAATATTTTCTAAATGATGTTTAACAGAGCAAGGACATTTTCACAGTATGTCTGATAATATTTTTAGTCTTATTTGTTTTATTTCGGCTAGAATAAAAACTAAACTAAAGTTTTTAAAAAACATTTTAAGTTCAAAATTATTAGCCCCTTTACGTTATATTTTTTTAGATGATTTCACATCAACATTTACAATTCAAAGTACTTGGGATTTTTAAAAACACAGCATGCAGCTCAGCTTGCATCTGCACCTATTCTGCAGCCAGACCCTTCTCATAATTTTAGGGTAATGACTTCATAAAATATGACAACAGACATTGCAAGCTTTTATTGAGATACTAGAATAAAGCTGTGAATGTCTGTTGTCATATTTTATAATAATTGATGTGACAATATGATATTTTATATGAAAACAGTCAGAATGAAAACCAAACAGACATACAATACAGACATACTTGTGTAACAGATGTCAATGAGTTTTGCTATTAAACCGTATCAATAAACTGTCAACTCATTTATGCAATTATGCATATTATGTAATTATGATAAATTATTCGTAATTGTGAGAACAAAGTAAAAATAATTGGTGGTGCTTGAATGGATGCTATCTGCATTATTTCTGGACAGACAGAAATGTTCATAACAAAGTCACAAACACTTCTGTGTAATTACTTTTCATTATTACAAAAGTGAATGCTGATAAAGCCGTGAAATGACAATAGGATACGTGAAAGAGTCATTAATAATGAAATTTACCTTTGTGTTTGGTAAAAACAGATTCATATTAAGACCCAGTGAACCTGATGATACATCACAAATATTAACAGCAATTTATGTTTATTTATATTTGTAATCTATCATTATTTTTGTTGTATCAAGCATATATGTTCTGATAAAAAAGTAAATTAAATAGAGTAAAGCAAATTTAAATAAAGCATGAATGTAATGATTAAGAAAATGTGAGCATGTATGTATTTATGTTGTTTTCCTGGGGTTTTAGGTTCAATGTACAACCAACGTGTATAAGTACAAATGTGCTATGGGTGTTTTTGAGCTGATAAAAAAGATTTTCTTAGAATCCACACAAAACATAAAAGTTACTTTCTGGAATTACTGATAGTTCCTCATGTATCCCCACAGCACAGCGTAGAGGATCTGCTTTATATAAACCACAGTATATAAACCCCCATGCTTCCTGTAATAAATGCAGCTCTTTATATTTCATCATGTTCCTTTCTAAGACCAATAAGGTCAAACCTACAGCCATCTGACAGGCGCCACATTTCTGGCAGTAGGGGTTCGAACAACAGAACAAACTAAGCCGACCTCCCACATTCAGCAGAGGAGATAAGACAGTCCTAGCCAGGCCAGGCAGGGGGCAGAGCGACCTTCTGAAAAAGCGTATGGTCATCCTCCATCAATAACACAAAAACCTCCAAAATGTCATTCTCATGTTCCTAAATGTCTTTTATTTCAGTAGAAAAAATATAGGCTCTTTCCCCACCCCTGACCAATCATAACCCACCAATTTTCTAAATGTTTAGAAATATATGAATAAAAATAAATGTTATTTACTGTACTAAAACAGCCAGTCATAAAATTATTCCTGAGGTATGTATTAATGATTTTACAATTTATTACTATTATTATTATTATTATTATTATTATTATTATTATTAATTTTTTAAGAATTTATTTTATAAGAACTGTAATTTATTAAATTGTCCTTGAGACAGTCTCACCATAAAACAGTTTTGAGACAGTTTTTAACAAGAGGTTCATGGAAATGTTTAACCATTTACTGTCAGAGCTCTGCATCTTTGTTTATGTCTTGTTTATTCCTATTTTGGTCTGTGCATGTCTGGACATGTCAAAACCCTTTCTCCTGTCTTTGTGTCTTTGTTATTAGCGTGTGGTCACAAATATGCTTTTGTTGCAGATACGCAATATTTTTATTATTATTATTATTATTATTGCATAACAAGAACAATATCATTCAAAAATTGAGGAATACAATTCTTACACTTTTTTAACATCAAAGGAACAAATGAATAGAGAAAAACGAAACAAAACAAAAACAATTACAGGGGATATACAAATTAAAAGAAATGTGCATAAGAAAATGATTCCAAAATTGCATGTATCCTTATAGCTTTTTTATTTTCAATGTCTTTTAGGGTTTCGATATAATGCTTAAGATCAATTTTAAACAAATAAATGGTAGGTTTATTATTGGACCATTTTTGTTTGTGTACATGGTACTTCCTATATAAAATCACTAAATTATTAAACAAATTTTGCATTAAAAGTTTTTTGGTCCCACTTTATAGTCGCTTATACCTGTGAACTTACATGGTAATTAGATGTGTAAGTAGTATGTAACTACAGTGCATGTACACACTGGTACATAGTATTTACTTGTGTATACTGGTGTAACTACACTCATGTAACAACCAACTGAATAGTATGTGTAAGTACAAATGTGTAACAGGACATTGGTAACAACAGTAGGAAAGTACACATCTGTAACAAGAATTATGTAAGTGCATTGTGTAACAACAATATGTACTTGCAGATGTTTTTCCACTTCCACACCTGTTTGCAGATCATGTAATTGTGAACACTGTATGGCAGAACTAATGCTGCATTAGAAGGTTTCACCTTGTGATACAAGTGTATCCATGGTAAATCCACAGGATCCACTCAATATAAAGTGTAAATGGTCACAAATTACTGTTCATACATTCATTCATTTTCTTTTCGGCTTAGATGGGTTGCAGCTGGAAGGGCATTCACTGTGTAAAACATATGCTGGATAAGTTGGCGGTTCATTCCGCTGTGGCGACCCCAGATTAATAAAGGGACTAGGCCGAAACGAAAATGAATTTTATTTTAAACTTTATATTGTGGACTGTTCCTGTGGAGTTACCATGTAACTACACTGTTATTAAAGTGTTGCATAGAAGATATTTCTACAAGTTACACAGTAATTTGTGACCATTTTACACTTTATATTAAGTGGACAGTTCCTGTGGAGTTACCATGTAAGTACACTGGTATCGCAAGGTGAAACCTTCTAATGCAGCATTAGTTCTGCCATACAGTGTTCACAAGTGCATGATCTGCAAACAGGTGTGGAAGTGGGAAAACATCTGCAAGTACATATTGTTGTTACACAATGCACTTACATAATTCTTGTTACAGATGTGTACTTTCCTACTGTTGTTACCAATGTCCTGTTACACATTTGTACTTACACATACTATTCAGTGGGTTGTTACATGAGTGTAGTTACACCGGTAATACAAAAGTAAATACTACTGTATGTAAACGTGTGTACATACACTGTAGTTACATAGTACTTACACATCTAACTACCATGTAAGTTCACAGGTATAAGCGACAATATAAATGGGACCAGTTTTTTTTAATATTATTGTATATCAAAAAATATCCTTACAAGAAAACAATTTTTTTCAAATATAAAATATTCAACATCAAATCAAAACATTTGGGTGTATGTTCACAAAAATTACACTCAGATTTTGTCTCTAAAAATCAACTTGTTTCACTGGATAAATTAAATGAATTAGTTTATATGTCATTTTATTAGCGAGACAGTATTTATTAGGTAAGTTCCATTTTTTTGTGTTATCATTGCATGTTCCCGTTCTGTTTGATATGAGTACATGGCTTTTGTTTTTGTCTCTTTGCACCATGTGCTCTCCTTTCTGTTGTCGAGTCCCTCCCACCTTGTTTTCCCACTATTAGTTTATTCTGTTCACCTGTTTATTCCTTAACTTGGTCACTATTTATTATAAGTCATACCTGTCAACATTGGTATGTGAAAATAAGGGATATGCCCACCATAAAAAGGGATTTATATAGCGCATTTATCATGTTTGGACATACACCCAACGTGCTTCACAATCATGAGTTAGGGGGAAGGATCACTCCACACCACCACCAGTGTGCAGCATCCACTTGGATGGCACCAGGACAATGCAATGGCACCAGTGCGCTCACCACACACCAGCTATAAAGCCAATTCGGTGGATGGGGATGATTGGGAAGCCATGATGGTCGAAGTGCCATGGGATTTTTAATGACCACAGAGAGATACCTCGGTTTAATGTCTCATCCGAAAGATGGCGCTCACTGACATTATAGTGTCCGCTTCACTTTACTGGGGCATTAAGACTCACACAGACTGCATTTTGAGCACCCCCTGCTGGCCTCACTAACACTACTTCCAACAGCAACCTAGTTTTCCCATATTGGATGCCAACAAAGGTACTGACCAGGCTCAGCCCTGCTTAGCTTCAGTGAATAACCTTGGGTTGCAGGGTAATATGACTGTGATATGACTGATCTGTCATCATTCATCTTCGTGTGTATGCCCTATCCAGTTGTGTTTTCCCCCAAAGGGTAGTTTGAGGTTGTTGTTTTTTTTTAACAATAAAAAGTATCTTGGTTAAACATTTGGGTTCTCGCTTCATCTCCTTCCCTAAACCCTGACATTTACTGCATTTTAAATGATTGCAATTTTAATTATATATATATATATATATATATATGTGTGTGTGTGTGTGTGTGTGTGTGTGTGTGTGTGTGTGTGTGTGTGTGTGTGTGTGTGTGTGTGTGTGTGTGTGTGTGTGTGTGATTTGTCATCTTTAACAGTAAAAATGCAATGTCATAAACAACCCTACTTTTGCACAGTACTGTATGGAACGGACTGTACGAAAAAAAAAAAAGTGAAAAGAACCACTTTCTCCATAATACACTAAAATGTTCACCACTTCCACACCTCAGAAGAGATAAATATATAATAAAAAGACTCAAAAACGCATTAAATCGACAATGACGAGAGAACGCACGGTTCAACATGAGACTGACATATTAATCATGCCAATTGGACAGAAGTGCTGCTATTGAGACAACGTAGACGGCAGAGTAATTTCCTCGACTTAAGGCCCTTGTGCACTTTGGCAACGCCGCTATCGCTCTCAGACAAAGAGCTGAAGAAGTAGAAGCAACATTTCCATAATGTTATTGACCAAGTGCCACATTTCTGTCTGGAGTGCAATGCACCCTCTGTTTTATTTGCATGTCTATTAGCTGGAATACCAATCAAATGATAGCGATGGTAGAAAAGGCAATTTTCAGCCTGAGTGCATTCCAAATGCTCATTGGTTTAAGAGGAGAAAGAAAAGAGAACACATGAGGATCAGCTCCAGGATGCAGGAAAGGGCGTCACTGCAGTAAAGCATTCCTTTAATGAACGATGCCTTAAAAAGCGCCTCGAGCCCAAGTAATCAAGCTGCTCATCAAGTAAACGAACCACCACTTGAAGTATAATTACGATACAAAAAAGTTCTTCAAATGTAATCATACATTGCAGAGCTTTCTTCTTATACTGTTGTGATGCTTGCTGTCTTTAGATGGATGGTAAAAGTAGCTACTATGTGTGGATGTAATTCAAACGGATCCAAATTATCAAAAGAGGTAGAAGCTAAAGATTAAAGAACTGAAGTTAAAGGTGCAAGCTGAAAATAATGAAAATAATGGACGTTCAACAATAGAACTAAAATATGTCTTTTTTTTCAAATGTTCATTTGATAACTTTGTTAAAATAAAACCCATATAACTATCCTAATTGTGTGCAAATTGTTTTAGAATTGTTATTTTATAAAAGTTACAAAATGCAAAAGAGTTCTGAATATTTTTAATGACCATAACAGTCAAGTTAACCACATGCATTTTAGCATACATTCACTATTTTTCCATGCCTTTGAAATTGCATGCCTCTGTTGCCTATAACCTTTCTGCCAACTCTCCTGATTGCTTGAAGAGGTAATGACTTAAATGTGACAGGCATTCAAAGATTAATTCTAAAATATCAATAGAATCTTTTGAATGTAAATATTATGTGATTAAAATACAGTTCAGTGCAATCTATTATGAGTGCTCATAATGACCTAGAATTCCTGCAAAGAATGGCATGGAATTCTGCTTAAATTCATTTTGTTTCCAGTGTTTCCTCTCAGTTTAGTCCAGTCTCCAGTAGCCATAGTGATTAATCATGTCCTTGTTTGTTTCTATAGAAACATATGATTGTCACCTCTGTCTCAGTTCCATATACATATATAGTTCTCAGTTCTTGGTTGTATTTTTTGATTCTCATTGTATGTAGAATGATTCTCTGTTCTCCCAAATGTTTTTACTCTGCTGTAATTTTATGCTTTCATCTATGCTTTGACCAACGAGCTGGCCCAAGCAAAATGAACCAGAGTTGTACCAGCACTCAGACATCATTCTTTTAACTCAGGGGAATCAACACACCAATGAGTTCCAATAAGCACTCACTGACAGATCAACTTTTCATACCAGATTCAGAAGCTGAGCAGGGGATCACTGACCTGTGGACCGTGAAGCTAGCTCCCATCTTCAAAATGTCCTCCCTTCATGTCCAGTTATTTTTTTGGTTGATCAATTTTGGCCAGATTCCTTCTTCCTCCACTGGTCCTACTACCAGTCTCCTAACACCTTTGACTCAACTGGATCCAACTGGCTCCCTGCCTCCTGGCCACATGTCTCTGCATAACTCGTCCTGCTTCATGGCTCCTACATTTTTTATGGTGCCATCTAGTTTCTTCTCTTTGCTCAGATCCATGATTTTGCCACAAAATCCACAATACCCAGCTCAGACTTGGTGTTTGGAGCCCCACCTCAGGCCTTCAAGCCCATGGCTCCACCATGATTCATCATCCCTCAGGCTTTTCCAGACTTCCTCATCCCTCTAGCTTTACCTTGGACAGGCATGGACAGGACTTCACTGCAAACATCCACCTCAGGTTTCCACCTCTTCAGCTCTACCATGATTTCTTTCTATATGGTCACCAAACATTTTAACCCCAAGATCTATAAAAATCAGTCTTACCAAGAGGCAAGACCTACCCATCAAACAATGATGGAAAAAATAAAGCTAAGAAACTTTTCATTTATCTTTTTTGAACATGGAAAAATGCACTATTTTACCATATTTTACATTTACATTTAGTAATTTAGCAGATACTTTTGTCCAAAATGACTTAGAGTTGGGGAGGCATTCAGTGATTCAACAAGAAGAGGCAAAACACACAATAAGCGCTTATTATAGACAAGATCTGTTATGCTGTGTTCACACCAGACGCAGAAGAAGTGTTAAGTGCGAGTGATTTACATGTTAAGTCAATGCAAAGGCGCGAATAGACATCCTGCGGCGCGTGAATGACGCAAATTGCGTGAATGGGGCACCGCAAATTGAGCATTTGCGCATTAACCAATCAGGAGCTTGCTCCTGTGGGTGCGTGATTGTGACGTAGTGCCTGTTGTTGGTGTCCCGGGGGAAATCCTCCAGCCGACACTGACAACAGTTCATCAAACTGGGCTCGGCTCAGTCAGAAGCACCACTGAAAGCCTCCATCATACAGGTTAAGTTTCTGGAGCAGTTTATGAGCTCACATAGCTGGGTGCACCTCTGAAAGGATCTAGTGGACTCAGAGACTGCTCCAAAAGAATCAATGCTGTTTTTCAGCCTTCATAAAAGCACATAAACACAGTTATTTTCTTATCAAAATCCATGTTAGCCATTTAACAACGAAGCTACAGTCACCGAACAGACAGAAGCCCTGCCCATCACGCGAATCCGCATCTGTTCTGAAGTGAATTTGACGCGAATGAAGCCGATTTGACGCGCGAATGAAGAGAGTAAACTCAAATGTTCACATGTCTATTTACGCGTGAATAGCGCGATTTATCCGCGTGTTCCGCGTCTGGTGTGAACACAGCATTAGTGCTCAGAGAATTTAGTGCTAGAGTAAGGAGGAGTATTACTACAGGTGGATTGTCAAGTCTGCACACTCAGTTTGGGTTCAGGTGATCATGGAAAAGATGGATTATTAATTGTTTCAAAAATGTTAAGAAAATTTGTCATCACTATGGAGTGCTGTATATCGACGTTTAACCATAATAAATATAAAAACAGCAGTATATATCAAGATTAATCATGATGCATTTCCTGTACTTATATTCTGCAATTTTCATGATCTACCAGGAGCAATCCCAATGGATAGGTTAGTGCCTACTGCTGTACTAGATCCCATGTGACCTCTTCAGCTGCTGGCCCCACACACCTTCCACCAAAACACAATTCCCCCTGCTGGAGTAAGACAGGGATGACACAAAAGAGGCGGGAGACAGGACACATTGTGATAGTTTTGAGTGACATTGCACAGAGGACATTTCTCTTCCTGACAGCAGCGGTAAGCATTTGTTCATTAAAGATTCCTACATGGGTCCCATAGCTGTGGCATATTTAAATAAATATGCAAATGACTACATTTCTATTCAAAGGCTTCTTTTCACTTCAACAAGGTTTCTAAATAACCCAGGGGACACAATTCGTTCCATGTGAATAAAAGCACCTGTCAGCATCTTGAAATTAACATGTACAAACATATGATTCGTTTCTCACAAATATATTGCTTTAAATAAGTCAATAAAATAAAATAAAATAAAATAAAATAAAATAAAATAAAATAAAATAAAATAAAATAAAATAAAATAAAATAAAATAAAATAAAATAAAATAAAAAAGCAACGGGCCAGCAGAATAGAAGGCTAATAAAGAAAGTAATGATTTTATACACCAGTGCACCGTTCATGTCCTCCAGCATATTATTGACTCATTTCCTAACCAGGAGGAGGAGATAATTTATCCAAAATAAACAAAATAAATAAGACAGAGTCATGGCTCAATAAAACTACACAACACTTGTTCTCCAGAGGCCACAATTTAGCTACACAAAAGCATTTCCTCTGACTGAATCAATGCTGTTGGTCTCCTCTTTGGTATTACACACAAATGTTCCCTGTAAACCTTAAAGGCATTACGTTATTTGTTTTGTAGTATTCACAAGTCATAAACAAAAAAGATCCTGAATGAATCTTGACGTCTAAGGGCAGGTGCAAACAGTGTTCTGTCCTTCACAATTGTCGCTTGTCAGACCGTGTGTTGTGACCAAGGCCGTCACTACAATTCATCAAGTTCAGAAGCTCAGGTGCGAAAAGTAGGATATAGCATGAATCTTATGTGAGAGTTCTTGACATTGTTTATGAATACAAATAAATAAATAAATGTCACATGTCAGAAAGAAATGCTTTTAATCAAATGTTTAGCATTGAAAATATCTGGCTTTGCTAATTTTGTAGATGCGTTTGATTCTTTCCACAGTAAATATTCATCTCGACGGGGCAACAACAATTTTATCTAGCAGGGGACTAAGCAAGAACATGTTATCAAAGGCCCCTGCTTTGATTTAACTTTGTCTGTCTCAGTAGGTAGTGTGCCAGTACAACAAAGAGATTTCAAATTAAAATGCAAACAACACAGATGATAATATACAGATGATAATTAAGCATAAACAAAGAAAAGTTCTAAAAACAAAACTTTCTTTGAGAGAAAATAAGCTAGGCAGACTGACAGATGAACAAACTGATAGATGGATGAATTGGATAAGTGGATGGGTGGGTGGTTGTGTTGATGGATAGATTTAAATGTATACAGTTGTAGGTCCATAAATATTTGGACATCGACACAATTCTAAACTTTTTGGCTCTATACAACAAAAAAATCGATTTGAAATGAAACAACGGTGAAATGAAAAATCTAGGAATTACAACAGTTTGCATATGTGCCTCTGAAAGTAATTGGACAATTGGCTTCTAAGCTGTTCCATGGCCAGATGTGTGTTATTCCCTCATCATCTCAATTACAATGAGCAGATTAAAGGTTCAGAGTTCATTTCAAGTGTGCTGTTATCATTTGGAATCTGTTACTGTCAACTCTCAAGATGAGATCAAAAGAGCTGTCGATACGCTTATTTCACGTGACTGCCATTTTAGAACACGAAAGCGAGGCTGCGGTGGGAAGAAAGCCGGAAGTATAGGATCAGCACTGTAAACATTGCAACAATATGCTGTGTGCTATAAACATCCAGCTGTTGCTGTGACTTCAAAATGCAGAAATGGTGTAAACATCACTTTAATATCATTCCGTTCAGTTTCATTTAAACAATTAAAAGCATATTAGGCGTCAAACAACATCACAATCTCTTTAAGGGTGATACACTTAAGTGTCCTCCTAGACTTCAGTCCAGGGCAGCAGGTAAACACCGTGGGGACGCTTCCCTGCTTCAGCCTATGTAACCCGGTGAGTGATAAAACACTGCAGTCCTCTGTAGCACATCTTCGTGTTGTCTTTAACAGTGTTGTCCCGGTACTGAAGTTTCAAAAACGTCAATTTCCCGATAACATTTACGCGCCGCTGAGCACGCTCATAAACACCGCTGATTTGCCGTAGTATTCACCAGTGCTCAACAGAATGACTGTGAAGGTTATCAGCTTCCTGCTCTTCACAGATTGAAAACACACATAGACGGATATTGGAGCGTTTTAAAGCAGTGAAGATCAGTCGTTTCATCAGCAGATCGCTCGTCTGTGTTTGCACTCAGTAAACAGCGGTGAGGTGAACTGATGACTTTCACAGCCAATCAGAGTGATTTCTGTTGAGCACGTGAACACAATGGCCAATCAGCGCTGTTTAAGAACTCCAAGAACAGTGTCTTAAATGTTAATGAGAAATTTGCGTTTTTTTATATTTCATTACGGAAATTTTGTATCGTGACTAGACTAATATAGTTAAAGACTCAGTTCATTAACTTGAGTTTGATGAATGGCATCTAAAATGTGTGTTTGGGAAAGAAAACGTTAGCTAAGCAGTGCAATTTCCCTTAACTTAGCTGAAAATGAGGTCAAATATCCCTTTTTATTTTCACTATTCATTCAGAACGAACCTTAGGGTCACTCGGAAGGCGCTGAAATCATAAATTTGTGTCACTTTCTCTTCGCTGATAAGATATACAGCCAGGTACACAACATTCCTGTGTGACTCAGTCTATACTTCCGGGTTTCTTCCCACCGCAGCCTCGATTTCGCTGTTAATAATGGCGGCCGCGTGAAATCAGTCTATATCAGTCAAGCAAGCCATCATTAGGCTGAAAAAACAAAACAAACCCATCAGAGAGTTAGCAAAAACATAAGGCGTGGCCAAAACAAATGTTTGAAACATTCCTAAAAAGAAGGAACGCACCAGTGAGCTTAGCAACATCAACAAAAAAAAAAAACAAAGAATTATTTCCCTGTTGAAGAAAACACCCTTTACAAAAGTTGGCCAGATCAAGAACACTCTCTGGGAGGTAGATGTATGTATGTCAAAGTCAACAATCAAGAGAAGACTACACCAGAGTGAGTACAGAGGGTTCACCACAAAATGTAAAACTGTGGTGAGGCTCAAAAACAGAAAGGCCAGTTTAGAGTTCTAAAAACGCCTTCCCAGTGCTAGAACAACATCCTATGGACAGATGAGATCAAGATCAACTTGTACCAGAATGATGGGAAGAGAACAGTATGGAGAAGGAAAGGAACTGCTCATGATCCTAAGCAGTGAAGCATGGTGGTAGTAGTGTCATGGCGTGGGCATGTATGGCTGTCAATGGAAGTGGTTCTCTTGTATTTATTGGTGATGTGACTGCTGATAAAAGCAGCAGGATGAATTTTGAAGTGTTTCAGGCAATATTTTCTGCTCATAGTAAGCCAAATACTTCAGAACTCGTCGGATGGTAGTTCACAGTGCAGATGGGGAATGACTCAAAGCGTTTTGAAGGGAAAGAAGTGGAATGTTATGCAATGGCCAAGTCAATCACCTGATCTGAATCCGATTGAGCTTGCATTTCATTTGATGAAGACAAAACTGAAGGTAAAATGCCCCAAGAACAAGCAGGAACTGAAGACAGTTGTTGTAGAGGCCTGGCAGAGCACCACCAGGAATGAAACCCAGTGTCTGGTGATGTCTATGCGTTCCAGACTTCAGGCTGTAATTGACTGCAAATGACTTGCAACCAAGTATTAAAAAGTAAAAGTTTGATTTATGATGATTATTCTGTCCAATTAATTTTGGACCCTTAACATGTGGGAGGCACATATGAAAACTGTTGCAATTTCTACAGCGTTTACCTGATTTGGATGTAAATACCCTCAAATTAAAGCTGACAGTCTGCAGTTAAAGCATATCCTGTTCGTTTAATTTCAAATTTTTTTGAAAATTATTTTCGTTTTAATTTCAAATTTTTTCGATTGTGTTGGTGTATAGAGCCAGAAATGTTAGAATTGTGTCGATGTCCAAATATTTATGGAACTAATGCTATCTATATTTAATTTAATACATTAATAGCATTCAGTATCATTAATATTCCTAATGGAATAATGGCTCATCAAATATTTGATCAGCAAACACCAATACGTATCTCTAGTCTATTGCTAATGTATTTATTTATTTATTTATATATATATATATATATATATATATATATATATATATATATATATATATATATATATATATATATATATATATATATATATATATATATATATATATATATATATATATATATCCTTCATATATATCATATATATACATCTGCTAATCATGTAATAAAACAAGCACACAGAGAGAAACACAAAAGTCCAAGAATATTTGGCAAACTATTATGGTTCACAAAGACAGCATAAAAACAACGAGAGTCTGACTTCTGCTATTGTGTATTGGCAGAGCACATCACATATATTTTCTCATTGCCAAACAACACAATCACAAGGACAAAAGTCCAGCTGAATAATTTATGCTCTTATAGACAACCACAGAGCTTTCAGCAACTTCAACAGACACTTGCACTCTGCTGAGTGCTCTGAAAAAGGGCTTTACTGAAGAAAGAACAGGCACGAAACATCTGCTAAGACATCTGTTTGCAGGCCCCATCGTGCCCTGACTCTGCGGCCTGCTGTAAGCCCATGCTATCACTCCAGTAATGACACGTCCCAGTGATCCTGTGCTGCAAAGAGCCAGGGTCAGCCAGGGCTGCACTGAGGTCTTCTGTCATGGGTAGCACACTTAAATACATGTAGTTTTGGTTTCAGGACCATGGACAGCAAGCATAAGCAACCCCACACACAAGCACAGTTGATTTCAGCACAATGGACAGCACACATTGTAGGATTTACACTTGCAATATGCCACAATCATCAGTGGCTATTTCCACTCACTTATTTATATGTGAATTTTATATTCATCCACATATTTGTATGTGCATTTTATATTGAGAAAAAAAGAAAGAATGGAAACACCCACATGCGCATAAATAAATGTAATAAATAAATAAATAAATAAAACTCACTACCTTTTGCCCACTTTTGCCTTTAGAACTGCCTCAATCCTTCCTGGCATAGGTTCAACAAGGTATTGAAAAAATTCCTCAGAGATTTTGGTCCATATTGACATGATAGCTTCATGCAGTTGCTGCAGATTTGTTTGCTGCACATCCACGATGCGAATCTACCATATCACCACATCCCAAAGGTGGTCTATTGGATTGAGAACTGGTGACTGTGGAGGCCATTTGAGTACAGTGAACTCATTGTTATGTTCAAGAAATCAGTCCGAGATGATTCATGCTTTATGACATGGTGCGTTATGATGCTGAAAGTAGCCATCAGAAGATGGGTACACTGTGGTTATAAAGGGATAGACATGGTCAGCAACAATACTCAGTAGGCTGTGCCGTTGACACAATGCTCAATTGGTAATAATGGGCCCAAAGTGTGCAAAGAAAATATCCCCCACACCATTACACCACCAGCAGCAGCCTAAACCGTTGATACAAGGCAGGATGGATTCGTGCTTTCATGTTGTTGATGCCAAATTCTGACCCTACCATCCGAATGTTGCAGAAGAAATCAAGACTCATCAGACTATGCAACATTTTTCCAATCTTCTATTGTCCACTTTTGGTGAGCCTGTGTATATTGTAGCCTCAGTTTCCTGTTCTTAGCTGACAGAAATGGCACCCGGAGTGGTCTTCTGCTGCTGTATCTCATCTGCCTCAAGGTTCAACGTGTTGTCCGTTCAGAGATGCTCTTCTGCATACCTCGGTTGTAAAAAAATGGTTATTTAAGTTCCTGTTCTATCAGCTCGAACCAGTCTGGCCATTTTCCTCTAACCTCTGGCAACCACCAAACTGCCGCTCACTGGATATTTTCTCTTTTTCGGACTATTCTCTGTAAATCCTAGAGATGGTTGTGCGTGAAAACCCTAGTTGATCAACAGTTTCTGAAATACACAGACCAGCCAGTCTGGCACCAACAACCATGCCACATTCAAAGTCACTAAAATCACCTTTCTACCCCATTCTGATGCTCGATTTGTACCATGTCTACATGCCTAAATGCATTGAGTTGCTGCCATGTGATTCGCAGAAATTTGTTAACGAGCAGTTGAACAGGCGTACCTAATAAAGTGACCACTGAGAGTGTGTGTGTGTGTGTGTGTGTGTGTGTGTGTGTGTATGTGTGTGTGTGTGTGTGTGTGTGTGTGTGTGTGTGTGTGTGTGTGTCTGTGGTGTGTGTGTGTGTGTGTGTGTGTGTGTGTGTGTGTGTGTGTGTGTGTGTGTGTGTGTGTGTGTGCATACGTGTTTTTGTGACATATCAGGACACAAATCTGTATAATGACATGGGTATGACACAGGTATTACAAAAAGCAGGTGAAATATGAGGACATTGGTGACGTCCTCACTTCTCAAAAAGCTTATAAATCACACAGGATGAGTTTTTTCAGGGAGTAAAGCTGTACACTGTTTCCTGTGATGGTTGGGTTTAGGGGTAGGGTGGGGTGAGGGCAATATAATATACGGTTTGATCTGTATAAAATGAATGGAAGCCTATGTAATGTACCCACTTTTCACAAAAACAAACAAGTGTGTTTGCGTGTGTGTGTGTATACTTTTAGACTTTTGATGTTGAAAATTCAACTCTACAGTTCAACAAAGTGGCTTTTATTGAAATTTTAGTTTGAATAATATAATGTATAAAAAATAATATATAGGGAAATAACAATAGGTTTTTGTACCGTAATATACAACACCAAGCCAGAAAATATATCACTTTAAACTAATAAAAATGATAATGAAAGTCACTTTTACAAACTTTTCAAGGTTAAAAGATGTTTTGCAAGAAAGATCAAGATCTCACAATGCAATTTAAAAGCAAAAATTATTAAGGGGGGGGGGGGGGTTGTGTTGTAACAATAAAAACATAAATCACAAAATACGAACACAAAAACAACAATCAATAAAACAAATTGAAGCCTTCAAAAATATACTGTATGCAGTTAAAAAGCAAGTTTAAATAAACAATTTTATATTGTGGCACCTAAAATTGAAACTCAAATGCACAGACATCTTCAAAACAAACACAATTTATGTACTTAATTTACAGCTCCTTGATATAACCAATCAAAGTCTCAAGTTATTAAAGATGCAACAGCTCATTCATACTGTATATATTTTCAAAGCAGAGTACAAAATCAAATGGCTGTCTAAATGTGCATTAAATCATAGAGTGATTGAGAAATGTATGCATTCGTGTAATGTACGCTGAGCTTACGAAACCATGTAAAATTCATTTTGTTGTGTGTGATGGCGAACTGCAGCATGCATTTGGGACAAGCTTTGATCTCTGAAGTGAATGAGAGCTAAATAAAACTGTCTGAAGCTGTGGCTCTGTTTTTTGTCTCCACTTTCCTTCCTTTTCTGCAGCTTTATTTCACATTTGTACCAATTTTTAAAACTCTTTCATCACCTTTAAAAAAAAAAACAGGACGTTTGATTTTACCACCACAGACAGCAGCATGTTTTACATGCAGACATTGTAGCTGAAATTCAGAACCATGGACAGCCCACACTTGCATGATGCTACAATCACAGACAGCAGCACGGCCATTTGTTGATTTTCATCACCATGGACAGCTGCTGTTTGCATGCAAACACTAAAGCTAAATATTCAGCATCATATAATAAAAGCAATGTTTCGCTTCACAAATATTTTAGATGGCAACCCCATCACCCCACGGCAGAACCCAATTGTCTTATTTCATATTTTTAAGAAGGTTGTACACATTTAGAGTACGCATTAACGGTTGTCCTTGCTGCTTTATTTTAAAGGTTTAGTAAAGGCGTGTAATTTTTGACCCGAAGTGTGAATGGTGTATACAGAATTTTAGTACAACAAAGGGGTTGGTTAAAAGCTCTGTACATTGTTATTTTATTAAACACACAAAATAGCCTCAAGTTATTTATCTCATATATATCAGTGGAGCCTGGTGAAAGTATAAATCAAGCTTTTACCCGCAGTGCTGAACTTCTCAGTGTGTGACCCACATCATTTGGTGTTTTGCACATTCAGCCAAAGTCTGTTTGAACTAGTCTAGTGCATTGTATCAATCCTTAAACATCTAACCGATGCAACAGATGCAAATAATGTACTGTATATGACAAAACATTTACAACATATATACTGTATGCTCAGATTATTATTTATTTTAGGCTACTTGAAACATCAAACTTTTAATGGCCCATCTGATTCATAGGGAGGATACATGACAAAAAGCAGCTCAGTTTTACATATCTACTGTAGAAGTTTGGTAGGTTTTGGATAGTATACAAGATTATTACACAAAACTAGAATGCATATGAATATAATGCATTGCTCTAAATATCCCAATAATCTGTCTTTAAACATCAATATGCTTAGCTTTTTTAAGGAAAGCTCTGCAATTGTATGCCAAGCAAAACAGTGCCATTCAGAAGGACTACAAAGCTGATTGATTGATCAAATAAAGTGCATCATATTTTATAAAAATATATCATTATTCTTCTAATTCTATTGTTGAAGATATATTGTTGAAGATTGTCATTTATTTTGATCATATACAATCTTAAATGACTTTATAGGGTTAAGATGTAAACACTTGTTAAGTGTTTGTGAAATGCACTTGTCTTTGCTTATCTCATCTTCATTTCAGTTAAAGAGATCAATGGTTTTTGAGGTAAATAAAATGTAATGAAGTATTAATGAATGTAAATTTGTGTATATTTTCATTGCAAAATGATTGTGTGTGTCACTTTATTATTATTATTATTATTATTGGCTTCACAGAAGTTTAGTTAGTCTAGATAAAAAGTCAGTAATGAAATTTCCTATCATGAAAGTAAAGTCTGTAATGGACCATTTTTAATTAGAGAAAAGGTAGTAAAATATAGAGGCATCAGAGATGTCCAAAAGCTGTAATTATCTTTTCTCACTGACTGTTTCTTGATGTGATTCATTTCTTGTTGTGGAAATAATTTGCATAATTATGAGTATTTGCTTTGAAAGTAAAACTGTACCACCTAAAAACTTTATTTTTTAAATTAATTAATTAAATATTTGTTTTATCCTGTCGAAGGAAAAAATAAAAGTTTTTATTTTTTTTTATAATTGATGAATTTCTCCAAATCCACTCTGAACAAAAAGTTAATGTTTAAACAGTTAAGAGAAGAAAATTTATACAAATATCTCTTTCTCTTTACTTGTCTAATTTAGCATTACTTATCCTCTGTGATCAGTGTCTGAATGATCTAAGTGATCTAAAACAGCGTTTGATGAAAGTATAAACTGCTAAATAAAAGTTGCAGGTTCTGAGTCAGAACTTACCGACTCTGGGGCCTTTTGGAAAAGGCGGGTTCCCACCTGGGTTCAGTGTCACCCCAAAGGTCTTATACCCAAACGAGCCATCACAAGGATCCACATAAAGAAGACAGCCAGCAAACCCCAGCTCTACCAACAGAGACAGCTGAAGAGAGAAAAAAAGCAAACCCTAATTACAAAATAAACCACATAAGCACATTTTATTTTGAATTATGTAATCGTGCACAAGTAAAATTCTGAAATGTTATTACAACATTTTTATAAATAAGTAATTTCAATTTAAAAATGTGAAATACTGTTTATATATAAAATGTGAAATCAGTCCTCTTATATATGACCATGGACAACAAAAGCAGTCATAATTGTCTTTTTTAATTTATTAATTTTGTTTAATACACTATCTAAAAGTGGAATAGAAAATATTTCCATTAGTGTATACTTTGTTAGGATAGGGCAATAATTGGTTGTGATATGAGAGTTATAAAATCTAAATATTCAAAAATATGTCTTTAAATTTATACAAATAAAGCGATTCACAATGCACATTACTAATAAAAAAAAACGTGTTTTGATATACAGTATTTGCATCAGGAAACAAAAAAAATTAATTCATGCAACATGATCTTTACTTAATTACTTAATAATAAATAAAATGTTTTTTTTTTTGTATATAAAAAAGCAATCTATGATCAAACACTCATTATTGTAACATTTGTACAACCACAAATCCAAAAAAAAGTTGGGACAGTATGAAAAATGCTAATAAAAAAATAAATTAGTACTTCAACATATTCCAATTTTGGTTCTTACAACACATTTAAAAAAAAAAAAGTTGGTACAGGAGCAATTTAGAGCTAGTAATCAGGTTGATTGGTTAAACAATGCTGTGATTTGAAACATGTTATGCCAACAGGTGATTGTTAATAAGATCTGGTACAAAAACAGCATCCAAAAAAGGTCTAGTCCTTTAGGAGCAAAGATGGGCCGTGGATTTTCAGTTTGCCAACTAATACTAAGAAAGATCTATAAGCGATATCACCACACGGGCTCTGCACCACATGGGCTCTACACCACATGGGACAACTTTTGCAAACCTTTATCAAGTACCACAATATGTAGTTACATCCACAAATGCCAGTTAAAACTGTACTGTGCCAAAAGAAAGCCCTAAGTTGACGGTGTCCAGAAGCACCATTGACATCTTTGAGCTCAGAGGCATTTAGGATGGACCGTCACTCAGTGGAAACATGAAATATAAAATAATGTTTGTTGTACAGTCTGCAATAAAATACAAGTCAAAGTAAATTTAGAAAGTACTACTTTCTTTTTTATTTGTGTTTTCCATACTGTCCCAACTTTTTCTGATTTGGGGTTGTACTTTGTTCCTCTAAAAAAGAAAAGAAAAAAAAATCCAAATATCACATCTCTTGAGGTTACTAGTTCAATCTGGTCCTGGTGTGGGTGAAAAAAAAAAAATAAAAAATCACAATAGCAATGGTAATTAAGGATTCTGTGTGTGACTGTGTTTGGTGTAACAGCTGGGAGCACTGGGCAACTCTTCTCACAAGAGCTGCAAACTGCTCTGCCAAATTAACCAAACCACAACATCTATCACACCAGCTTGACTTGTCAGGGATGGAGAAAATGAAAGCACATTTTTTGTATTGTTTCAACATATAAAATAACACAAAATAATACAGAGTACTTGGTGTTTCTTCAACTACTGTATGATCTAGGAGTTAATTTTGTTAAAACTTTTGAAGTCAGAATTATTAGCCCCCCCCCCATATATTTTTTCGATAGTCTACAGAACAAACCATCATTATACAATAACTTGCCTAATTACTCTAACCTGCCTAGTTAACCTAATTAACCTAGGTAAGCCTTTAAATGTCACTTTAAGCTGTATAGAAGTGTCTTGAAAAATATCTAGTAAAATATTATTTACTGTCATCATGGCAAAGATAATATAAATCAGTTATTAGAAATGAGTTATTAAAGCTATTATATTTATAAATATTATATTATGTTATATTTATTAAATCAAACTCATTTATAACCAACTTTAAATCCCAAAACAATACTTCACAGATGACGTTTAGGCGTCTGCATTCACAAAGAATGTAGACAATTTCTGCATGTCATGAATTAACATATAAAAGTCTTCATTCAGGTGAAGAGAAAGCAAAAGCGTGGATCGCAAATTAACTTGACATTTACATATCCACTTTATATTGTGAAATCAACGCCTATATAAAGAATAATTATTAAAATGAATGAATGAATAGAATAATTGAACTAATGAACTAATTAAAAATGAATTGTAATCTATTAGCTAATTTACTTCAATTAAGTTTGAATGATGCAGTATATAATTATGCAATTCATAAAAAAGTAATGAGATTTAACATTAGCTTAAATATCTCATACAGGGTATGTACAGGCATCAGAGATTGGAATTTAATACCTTTTAAGACCCTTTTTAAGACTCTTTGGATAAATGTTAAGACCTCATCACCAATTTAGATTTCAATTAGTAACATTATCGACATTTTAACTTGCAGCATATTTACTAAATACCGATTGTAAGAAACTAATCCTAAACTAAAACATTGTTTGTATACTGATTAAAAATGCTCATCCAGCAGGTGGCGCCTTTACAACAGCAGGAATAACAGCGTTTCCCTGGTTACTGCAGTAAACAAAGCAGTATGGTGTCAAATCTAGCAGGAGTTTTTTGGTTTAATAAACTACACAGCATCCCAATATTCAAAATTTAAATTCAGGTAAACTTTAGCATACTGATACCAAATAAAAAAAAAAAAAACATTTAAAACTTTAATTCTTTTTAGGGGCCTTAAATTTCTCTAAATTGAAACATACTTAAGACCCCGCGGATACCCTGTATATATAGACATTTAAAACCTTTACATTTGATCGTTTATACAACAGTTCAACGGCACAATCGTGTAAATAAAAAAAGAAAATCAAACACGGAGAGTCTAAAAACCCTTTTGTATTAGGAACTACTTTCTTCCGATATTCATTCACATCTGCAGCTGACGTTAAAACAGCAGAAACCATTACCAATTCACCAATGTCACTTTAGAGCTAGTATTTGAATGATTATCTATAGTGTAATGTCGAAAGTAATGACAAAACAGCAGATTTTGCTCACATTTTAAGATTATAAGGCAGAACGTGACAGGAAATGCCATTCATCCACAGAGACATCTCCCTAGTCTATAGTATTTCTCTGTTGCAATTGGTATATTGTGACGGGTGCCAGAAGTCCCAGCGTTTACCCGGAGACTTTTAGGAATGAAAAAAAGGAGACAGAAACTATTTCGCTCTTCCTATTGGCCTTTATGCGCTTCTCCCAAGTGCTGTCAACTACATACAATCCAGTCAACGACAATGAGCAGGCAAAAGGAAAAGAAAAAGACCCTCAAACATCCGTCGCAAAATAAAATGTTACATTATTGAAATAAAAGAATGATACAGCGGTAGAGTGACCATCACACACTTCTCAGAGCTCGCCAGAACTGAACTGAGCTCCCATGCATGCGTGCTTATATCTCAAAGGTAAAACAACCACAGAAGAAGTCCTCTTAATGGGGACATGACATTTATATACAATGCATATCAAACATTAAGCGACCATTACAATATCACAATAATTAAAAAAGCGCAATAACTACCAGACTGCTGTTGTGTTTGCGAGAAGGAAAAACGCTAAACAGATGCGGCCATTTATTCTTCCTTTCTGCCAACACAACACATATTTCTGATGTGTGAGTCCCATATCTCACACTCAATGCACTACAATTACTATGGTAACATTATAAATACAGCACTACAACATACAAAAGAGAGAGATCGACTTGGAATATCACTTACCAGTTTAATAATGATTTGATCAGCTGTAGTTATGCTGTTTTAATCTTCTAAGTGCTTATTATGCGGTCCTGTAGCCAACTTGTGGATGAAAACGTCAACCGTCTTTGGTCTACTCAGTATGGCAGGCTAATGGCCGCTGACAAGCTCTCAGAAATTGTAAATATTTTAAAATAGGCACTATTCTCATAAACAAACTGCATAGTTGCAATCTAAACAACTACATTCTTGACTAAAAAAGCCTTAAAAGTACATTATGTTGTCCAACAGCAGCAATATTTGTCAAATTGTAGAGTGTCCTCTGCTTGTTGCTGACTGTATGTGGGCGGAGTAATACACAAAGGTGAAGAGGGCTTTGTGTGCTGTTACTGGCAAAATATTGCATGGCTATCAGCCAATCAGATTCAAGAACCAGACAGAACTGTTGTATAAATATGTATAACAGCAAACCAGGCAAGGATCAGAATGGCATTGAAACAACACAGGGAGTCTGATCCAACAAAGAGGCCCAAATCAGAATCAGAATCAGAATCAGAAAGAGCTTTATTGCCAGGTATGTTCACACATACGAGGAATTTGTTTTCGCGACAGAGCTTCTACAGTGCAACAGAAATACAGAGACAGGACAAAAAAACAGATAATAACTATATTTTTAAAAGTAGTAAATGCGTGAATCAGCTTGGCATTACCATTTAATACACAATAGCGGCTTTAAAAGTATAGCTAACTAACCCTTTTACAGAAAAAAATAGCAGAAAAATAGTGTGTTAACTAATAAGATAACATGTTGATTTATGTGAGAGAAGGGAGATGTTGAGATGTTTCAGCAGTTTCACCTGTGGTAAATTCAGTTGATTGGACATGATTTGAAAAGGCATACACCTGTCTATATAAGGTCCCAGGGTTGACAGTGCATGTCAAAGCACAAACCAAGCATGAAGACAATGGAATTCTCTGTACGTCTCCAAGACAGGATTGTCTCGAGGCACAAGGCTGGTGAAGGTTATGGAAAAATGTCTGCTGCTCTGAAAGTTCCAATGAGCACAGTGGCCTCCATCATCCATCCATAAGTGGAAGAACCACCAAGACTCTTCCTAGAGCTGGTCGGCCATCTAAGCGGAGTGATCGGGGAAGAAGATCCTTAGTGAGGGAGGTGATCAATAACCCGATGGTCACTCTGTCTGAGCACCAGCGTTCTTCTGTGGAGAGAGGAGAACCTTACAGAGGGACAACCATCTGTGCAGCAATCCACCAATCAGGCCTGTATGGTAGAGTGGCCAGACAGAAGCCACTCCCCGCCTGGAATTTGCCAAATGGCATCTGAAGGACTCTCAGACCATAAGAAACAAAATCTCTGGTCTGATGAGACTAAAATTGAACTCTTTGAAGTGAATGCCAGGCGTTACATGTTTGGAGAAAACCAGGCAGCGCTCATCACCAGGCTAATACGATCTCTACAGTGAAGCATGGTGGTGGCAACATCATGCTGTGGGGATGTTTTTCAGCAGCAGGAACTGGAAGACTAGTCATGATAGAGGGAAAGATGAATGCAGCAATGTACAGAGACATCCTGAATGAAAAACTGCTTCAGAGTGCTCTTGACCTCAGACTGGGGCGACGGTTCATCTTCCAGCAGGACAATGACCCAAAGCACACCGCCAACATATCAATGGAGTGGCTTCACAACAACTCTGTGAATGTCCTTGAGTGGCCCAGCCAGAGCCCAGACCTAAATCCTATTGAACATCTCTGGAGAGATCTGAAAATGGCTGTACACATCGTTTCCCATCCAACCTGATAGAGCTTGAGAGGTACTGCAAAGAGGAACGGGCAAAAATTCCCAAAGACAGGTGTGCCAAGCTTGTGGCATCATATTCAAAAAGACTTGAGGTAAGTATTGAGTATTGGTTGTGAATACTTATGTACATTGTGATTTTTTTTTTTGGGATGTTTTTTTATTTTGAATAAATTTGCAACAATTTCGAAAAATCTTTTTTCACATTGTCATTATGGGGTATTGTGTGGAGAATTTTGCAGAAATAAATGAATTTAATCCATTTTGGAATAAGGCTGTAACATAAAAAGTGGAAAAAAATGAAGCGATATGAATACTTTCCGGATGCACGACCGACCGACAGACAGACAGACAGACAGACGACAGACGATAGATAGATAGACAGACAGACAGACAGACAGACAGACAGACAGACAGACACAGAGAGACAGAGAGACAGATAGATAGATAGATAGATAGATAGATAGATAGATAGATAGATAGATAGATAGATAGATAGATAGATAGATAGATAGATAGATAGATAGATAGATAGATAGATAGATAGATAGATAGATAGATAGATAGATAGATAAAGATAGTCAATTCTGAATGATTTCAGACAAAAACATTGAAGTTCTTTCATAACCACTTTTAGTAGACAAATGAAATATACAAGTAAGAGTGAAAGTGTGTCTAAAGAGAGTTTATTTTTCTAAAAGTCTAGAGGGCCAAAAGTGGCCATAGTTGAAGAAACACCCACATAAAAATCAATGATCTGAATGTAGAGCAAATAATTCCCAGCTTGACTAAATCTGAGCCGCATGCTTCTTTTTTTCTTCAGGGTGAAGAATAAGGATGTTGCCGCCTCTCATGGCAGTAGACATTTATATCATGTGAGTCACTGTTCAAAGGTCCCTGCCTGCCTTCAACATCTAGTCCGCAATCTCAGTGTGACCGCTAATGGTGGCATATACCATATGCACAGCGGCACATCATTTATGCTGATGGTGCCAGCCGTGTCACTGCGTGTCAAACAGACGGGCACATTTGGTGTGAAGGCAGATGCACCGCTGGGTGTTGTGCAAATGAAACTCCCTGGCACCTGACATCCATATGAAAAAAAAGTTTCTTTATATGATAAAGATAAAAAGGCTTACATTTTTTTTCTCTTTTCTTTTTAATGCAGGAGTTGTTTAGCAATCAACACAAGTATGTATATATATATATATATATATATATATATATATATATATATATATATATATATATATATATATATATATATATATATATATATATATATATTATTTTTTACATTTTGTTTTATTTTTTTTTTCAGTTCCTTGGGAGCATCAACTGATGTTGCTGCCATGGATCAAGCCTCTTGCTAAATGCCAAGAAGAACCAACGACTTGTCCTTCACAGAAATAAAGAGAAGCACAACAAATCACACAACACTTGACATTTACTTACAGTCTCAATGCACACAGTGGTTTAGAGAGGATAAGAGCTAATGCAGCGGTTACACAATATTCATGCTGCTAATATATATTACATTTTATTACATTTATTTATTCGATGAAATTAAATCTGATTATGTTGCGTAGTTTCATCTTTCAAAATGTATGCTAATTGATCATTAATTACTAACTAAACCTACACTATAAAAAAGGTGCCACCTTAATATTTTTAGTCGAAGCAATTCAATGGTTTTCAAGTCATATTAACTTACATCAATCAAACTGACTAAAAATGTAAACATATATATTTAAAAAAAAAAAAAAACATACTTGAAACCTGAATAACTTATTAAAATAGGTTCAAGTAACAACATTTGTTGTCATGACATTTTGTGATATAATATCCACAGTGTAAAATAATGGAATAAGACAAGAATGTAATATATAAAAGAAAATAACGTACAGCGAAACCGTATAACTGTTATTATATACATGGAAACTGTAATAATGGAATACATGCGTCACGTTTGGATCTCGGCATGGTGAAGACAAGAGAGGTAGCATCCAAGTGCAGCTTAATAATAATGTATTAAAGAAAGTATTTGTGCAGGTAGGTAATCATGGACAAAATAGGAAAAATCAAGAATCAAACAGGGCAATCTAAAATGATAGTCAAAACTCCTAATGTCATAGCAAGACATCGATCCAAAAGCACAAACAAAACAAACAACAAACTTAGACTAAGGCAAAAACACAGTGACAGGAAATATATGTGACGGGAAACAACAAAGACTCACTCCAGACTGATGTGTGTAAAGAGTATGCATAGTCCGGATAATCAATAATAACGAGAGTCAGCTGTACATGTGTGATCAGTGGAGAATGGTGACTGGTGTGTGTAACAGCATTTAGGGATTTGTAGTTCATGGATGAGTTTGTAGTTCACCAGCGATCTACCAAGAAGTGATCCTATGTGCATATAATATTGTTAAATTGGTTAGTTTACAACCCTTAACATTTCATTAGAAGTGCAGTGGCTGATATTTAAATGAATGGCTATAGCATTAAATTGTTTTTGTTGTGTTGTGTAGCATTTGTTGCAGACAGTCAAGTTGCTTGTCACTGGAATCTTGTCATGTCGCGTGTAGTTAGGACAGGGTGTCTGGAGCATGTGTAGTAAATATGATTTGCATGCATACTGTACATGTATTTATTATTATTTTTTTCTATGAACTTAAGAAGCAGTGACTGGAAAGACACTTATTTTAAAATGAATGCAAGCACATTATTTAAATGACAATTAGATTTAATTATTATAGAGTAGTGTATTCTTTTATAATGAGCATGCTGCTATTCTGTAGATTCATGAATGACTGAGAATTAACAGTTAACAGGGTCAGCGATATGTCGTATATAACACTGAATATAACGCGGGAATCTGATGATGACAAAGGTCTGATTTTACCTTATCTATGTATATGTAGTCCATGAGAGAGATTAACTAATTCTTAATTGATTCATCTTCAGAATTCGGAATAGTTGTATTGTGATGTCATCACTGCTGTGCATTAGGGACCAGAACTAATTTAAAGTCTATTGAAATCCACCACAAGAAGCCTATACACAATTTAGCATTTTAATAAACAGTTTGCATATTTTAATATTATTATTGCTTTTTTACCATATGTTTGGAAAATAACAATAACAATACTGATATTATCATTTTTATTGCATACACTAACTGACAAAAGTCTTGTTGTCGTTTCCAATTGTAAGAGCAACAAATAATAACTTGACTTCTAGTTGATCATTTGGAAAAGTGGCAAAACAACTCTCACCAGAATAGCATACATACAGAGAATCATTTAAAAAGTATGGAAACAACACGATCATATGCAAACACATGATTGTGAGCACATGCTATATGACCTTTAAGATATGTAAAAACAGAAAAAACATACAGCCATTGATTTAAAAGCTAGGATGCTATTGGAGCCAGCAATAGGGTGATGTTACATCATATCTCATGCTAACTATGGATAAGAAACTGTATATAAACTGTGGGTTTTTGAACATTGGGAGGGAGAGAGCTCGATCAACCATCTCTACTGTAACAATAAACTGCTTCAGCTTGAGAACTTCGAAGACCTCAGCTTCTTTTTTGAAACCTACAAGATGTTTGTCAAGATCCAGTGCAACTTTCCACAACAGAACTCGCAGAGAGATCTGCAGAGTGGATGGCAACATCAACAGCCTGATGTATCAAGACATTTGTGCTGCCCGTAACCCTACAAACCACAGGAGAGGGCCAATTGTTCAGCAGGATAGCGCTCCTTCTCATACTTCAGCCTCCACGTCAAAGTTCCTGAAAGCAAAGAAGGTCAATGTGCTCCAAGATTGGCCAGCCCAGTCACCAGATATGAACATTATTGAGCATGTCTGGGGTAAGATGAATGAGGAAGCATTAAAGATGAATCCAAAGAATCTTGATGAACTCTGGCAGTCCTGCAAGAACGCTTTATTTGTCATTCCAGATGACTTTATTAATAAGTTATTTGAGTCATTGCAGAGATGTATGGATGCAGTCTTCCAAGCTCATGAGAGTCATAGACAATATTAACTCTGTTTCCACTGCACCATGACTTTATATTCTATACTGCACATTATTTCTGTTAAGTGACTAGATTTTTGTCTAAGCAAAGTCAGACATTACTGTCCTAATTAAATCATTTAAAATCAAGGCAAAATAATAAATTATGTTGGTAAAATAATCTATAGGTCTTTATCTGCCATATAAGCCACTTCTGATACCAAATGATAAACTAGAAGTCAAGTTATTATTTGTTGTATCTAAAACTTGGAGACTTTTGTTTGGTAGTGTACAATATCAATATAAAATCATAGTGTGAGTTTAGCATCGAGATATGTATTAAATCGTGCCTTGTATTGTTACATAAATATCCTGTACATCTGTACACACACAAACACACACACCTGTACTTTCCAGCCTTCAATAGTTAATATTGAGGGTGACATTTTAGACAAAAAAAGCAGTTCATATCTTTTGATTTCCTCAGGGGAGACATTTACAAAAATAAAGTACATGTGCATACTTAAAAAAAAAAAAAAGAAAAAAAAGAAGAAAAAAAAGAAAAAATCCATTTTAGCGCCTTCAGGGCAGGACAAGAACCTCTGCATACCCTGGGGAAATCTGTCAGGGAAAATGGGGAAAACAGAAAAGCAAATAGAACGACACCAACAGATCCGGCGCAGCAACACCGGGAAAATATTTACTCTGCTTCACATATACTTGTTGCTCACATTACGATAATAGCAGCATCTTGTCTCAACGGGCACATTCAAAACCAACAGCATATATATCTACAGGAAAACCTTCATTAAACAGTCTGTTTAGAGGCTATACACGATTCCAAGACTATATTCTGTAAGCATGATGCAATGTTACATGCGCAAAGAAACACAAGTAAGATTTTTGCAAGAAAATATCAAAAACCACTTGCAACATTGTGATATAATTCATACAGTTGTGTACTTGCAGTATCCCAAAAATTCCCTAAGAGATGTAAATACAGATACATTCCAGTTTTAGCTCATTTATATTCCAGTATTAACAACTATTTACAAAATATATTTACAAAATATTTATATACTTATTTTGCACTTTTTTGTGCTTCAGTGACACATTTGATCAAGTCTATGATTAAATACTGTGTGTGATGTACAACACTATTACACAGTAAATACTTTCTGTTTAAAATCATTGTATAAACTGTAAAATTGAACAGCATTAAGCATGTCATTGGGGGGGGGGGGGATGGGGGGGGGTTGCAGATGAAAGTGAGGACCGGGCGCGGACACCACCCTCACTAATATGCCGCCCTAGGCGGCCACCTATAGGTCGCCTCAATAGACGCCCCGGCCCTGGCAATAATCTCATACAGATTTTCTGAGTCGCTTTGGTACAATTTTCAGATCAGAATTTAAATATACTGTTCAATCTTCAGATCACTGAGTACGTTTACATGGACAACAATAATCCAACTTTAATATGATTTCAAGAGTTCGCACTTAGATATTGTTTGACAAATGTTAGCTGGTTTGGCATGCTGTCCCGGGAGAGAACCCTGAGTTCGGAGATAGTTGAGCCCAGGTCTCCCGCCTGGTTGATAGAGCATATAAGGGGAGAACGAGATCAGGTGGTTCTCGAGAGCTCCCCGTTATAAAGGGAGAAAAAAGGGGGAGAAGGGGTGGATGGGGGGTTTGTTCGAAAATGAAGATAAGGGAGTGATTTTTCCTAGGCTACTTATAGTGAGTTTAAATTGATCTGATTGGCTAGCTAATGATTGTAGATGAGAGATCAGCTGCGGTCAATCATATCACGTGTTCCTCTCGAAATTTGTTTGTGAAACTTCACTAAGACAATACTCTGATTAAAAGTCTACCACCTAAACAGCGATTTTTCATTAATTTAATCCAATTAGGGTCATAATCGATCTAAACAGAAATCATGAAATCAAAAAAAGACATGTGGAGTATGCCGTTTTTAGTCCCATTACTGAAGTGCAGTACAGACATGTAAACACCTTAATCAAACCTTTACCGTCATGTAAGATTTTTGCCGCATTTTGTGACAGGATAGTTTAGAGATACATGGCTGTTTGACACTATTCTCTGCACCTACCAAGTCAGTGAAGGACCACAGACACCTGCATCACGAAATACGGAGTAGTGGGTATGAATGAATGAACAGGTAATAATTATTATTAAAAAATAAATAAAAACATTGCCTCATCTGTGAACATGACTTGTGAATTACATACATCTCTGTATGGTGAAAACAATATCCGATCATTTCAGTTTTTATAGCATCATCAAACTTTGTCTTTCAAGAGTTCACATTTAGAAAATTCTTGAATTTTTGAAATTCTTGAATTCTTGAAGAGAACCCTGAGGTCGGAGATAGATGAGCCCAAGGCTCCGGCCGGGTCAATGAGCGTTAGGAGGGATACGAGATCAGGTAGTTCTCAAGAGCTCCCCTGATTTGTTTAGATTATACCTTGATTAAGACACTCTATGGAAATAGGCCGCCAACCGCACGAGTGTGTGCGCATTAAGTGCTTGTGACTGTTACTACTATTTAATTCATTTGTGTCAGATGTCTTTAGACTGTGGGAGGAAACCGGAGTACCTGGGGAAAACCCACGCAAACACAGGGAGAACATGTAAACTCATCTACAGCTCAGCTAGTACTTGATCCAGCGACCTTCTTGCTGTGAGGCAGCAGTGCTAGCCACTAAGCCACCATGTCGCCCGATCCTAGAATTGAGGAGGAGGGAGAAGTGATGGATGGGGGGGTTAGGCTGGATGTGTTAAATTTGGAATAATCCGATTGGCTAGCTAATGATTAGCGATAGGGACCAGTTGCAGTCAATCATATCACATGCTCCTTCCAAAATTCATTCATTCATTCATTCATTTTCTTTTCGCCTTATTTCCTTCATTAATCAGGGGTCACCACTGCAGAATGAACCACCAACTTATCCAGCATATGTTTTATGCGCAAGATGCCCTTCGAGCTGCAACCCATCACTGGGAAACATCCATACACACTCATTCACACACATACACTACGGACAATTTAGCCTACCCAATTAACCTATAGCAAATGTCTTTGGACTTGTGGGGGAACCGGAGCACCCGGAGGAAACCCACGCAAACACGGGGAGAACATGCAAACTCCACACAGAAATGCCAACTGACCCAGCTGAGGCTCGAACCAGCGACCTTCTAGCTGTGAGGCGATCGTGCTACCCACTGCGCCACCCAGACGCCACCTCTCGAAATTAGGTTTGTGAAACTTCACTTGTTGTTTTGAAAACGTGGTTTTTGGTGGCAAAAACGTATTGGTTCTTTATTTTTAAATATATGTTCGGAGTTGATAATGTTTTTTAAGAATATCTCAAATATTCTTTTATTTTATGCTTTATCATGAATGTTGCACAGCATAACATCATGAGCCACTATCTTGTTTTACAGAAGAGAGAGATAAAAGTGCCCTATAAACATTTGTAAAAGTTCTAAATGTGTTTCTATCAAAAGTGAGCTGAATGCGATGAGTCAGATTTGCTTTATTATCTGCATGTGGACTGTGTGAGAACAGGAGTGAGCGCTGTGTGCGACAGAGACGGTAGATTAAGGTCTCGGATCAAAAGTGCCATCATTCTCAAGCTAATTGTCTGAGGAGGAGCAGTCAAAAAGCTTGATCCTCAGAGACTGAGCGTAAGCACTCGCTTTAAAGAAAATCAATAACTCTTCCCAAACAAATGACAGCTAAGAGTGGCTGGGACAAGGCTAGAATTCAAATAGAGAGTCTGCTGGTCCCAAAGGTCACTATTACCTTCATCAAACAGCCATAACAGCTGAATCTAAGCCGATGAAATCTACATGTGTAAACTCACAGGCACTTTCTGTCAACAAGCAATGTATATTAAGGCACTGGAGTATGAAGGAATCAGTAATGACAAAAAAATACCATTAATGCAATGCACTAAAGGGCTGTTGAATGCTTGATTCCAATTGGCTAGTGAGCAATTTAAGGGATGGGAATATTTAAAATTAATTCACAGCCTGAAACTGCCAAACATCTAATTAAAACAAGGCAAGTAAACTTTAGATGACATGTGCAATAAGTTACTGCTGCACAGTTCTAACGCACACATACATTTGAAGTCAGAATTATTAGCCCCCCTATTTATTTTTTCCCCAATGTCTGTTTAACGGAAAGATTTTTTTAACACATTTCTGAACATAATAGTTTTAGTAACTAATTTCTAATAACTGATTTATTGTATCTTTTCCATGATGACAGTAAATAATATTTTACTAGATATAGGTATACTTCTATACAGCTTAAAGTGACATTTAAAGGCCTATAAACATTTGTAAATGCTTAACTAGGTTAATTAGGTTAACTAGGCAGGTTAGGGTAATTAGGCAAGTTATTGTATGACAATGGTTTGTTCTGTAGACCAGTGGTTCTCAAAGTGGGGTTCAGAACCCCCCCTAGGGGTCGCTAGACAATGAAGGGGGGTGGGGGGGGTGACCTGATGATTTACAAAATCTATTTATTTTTATTTAACCATAAGAATTACCTTATTTTATTCATAACCTACAGAAGAGAAAAAAAAATAGTCGTTTATAGTTACTATATATAGTAACTTATAGTTATTAGTTCTATTAAATTGCCACAAAGACACAGCAATAGCCTCAGATGCAGCAGATTGATTTTATAACACCAGGTTAAACTTTCTGGCACATTTACAGCACTGACATACATAAAAAAAATTAAACGAAGAATAATCTTGGGTCTGTTGGTGTGTGTGTGTGTGTGTGTGTGCGCCATTGCATGCAAGGTTTCTGTATTTATAACCACCTCAAAGGATATTGGGGGTCGCGAGTGACTGGCATTGTTATTTTTGGGATTCCCTGCTGTAGACTATCAAAAAAATATAGATTAAAGGGGCTAATAATTTTGACCTTAAAATTTTATTTAATTTTTTTTTATAAACTGCTTTTATTCTAGCCGAAATAAAACAAACAAGACTTTCTCCAGAAGAAAAAAAATATTATCTGACATACTGTAAAGCAGGGCTATTCAATTAGTTTGTCATGGGGGCCGGTTCATAAAAAGCATCCCAAACGGGGGGCCGGCGATATGACTTGCAATTTAAATGATGACACAACAGCAAAATAAGAGCTCATATGCTGTATTTTTGCTCTTTAAGACACCCACGTTGACTTTTTCTTCATTAAAACGTTAATATGTTGTATTTTGAAACTACATAACATCACTGCATTGTACAATGTGGCTTTTTTTACAAGCATATCCAAATGTATTTCGAGGCACAAAATCAGTGTATTGCTCCAGTAGGCTTCTTCTACATTCAGACACATTCATATGTTATGTTTTAAACTGCGTAACAATTAGGGAAGCAACGATTATAGATTTTGGTTGAACGATTATAGTCTGAAGAATAATCATGGTTTCACAGTTATCACCATTATTATGCATTTATTACATTTAAAACACGAGTTTAGAAAATCACAAGAAAACTGCTTATATTTTAAAGTGTTGTTTATTGCTGCTCAGTAACCAAATACAGCACAAAATATTAATAAAACACAAACAATAGTTCATTTCTCTCTTTGGACTTAAAAATAAATGAAAAAGTTTTTGACTTAAACATAATGGATAATTTTACAATGAAAATAAATGACAGAACAATGAATAAATACATAAAAATAAGAATAAATAAAATAGTATTTGTCTAATGTTAATTTAGGCTATATATAAGATGAGAGTTTAAATGAAGTGTTGTTATTATCTGCGTTCATACATAATCATTTTATTAATTTTAATAAGTCATCTAACATATCTTTTGTTTACATTGCACTGAAAGCCACGCACAACTCTCACCACTACAGCCTGAGTTAATTTTACTGTGTGCCGCGCCTGCAGAGCGCGGGTGTGTTGGTTCGCTTGTGAGCCGTTCGGGCACCACTTCCAATATGCACACGTCTCAATTGGAAACAATGTACTTGCTTGCGGAAAAGACGCAATATGTCAACGGCTTGCTGCTATAGTTAATCCAGTGTGCTTGCGTATTGGCATAACTTTAGTTGCAGCAGCTTTTTTCCGTGCAACAGAAATGCGCCGTTGAGATGCCTTAATGAATAAAAGCGGAGTTAATAGTGAAATCGGCTAATCATTGCATTCCTATTAACGATATCAGTGCATTGTACTAAAGACCTTTTCTACAAACATCCAAATGTTTTCGGCTGCTCGCGCCACTCACTTAATGCCAGATGACTCGCTGCGCAGCCTTTAACTGCAGCTCATACTGTATTGAACAGGCGCACGTCACTTCATAACGATAGCGATCTTTTTTCGACTGAACTAAATTTATTTTTGATGTCTTGGTCACACTATTTGGGGGGGTCGGAACAAATTGCCTCGGGGGCCGGGTTCGGCCTGCGGGCCGCCAATTGAATAGCCCTGCTGTAAAGATTTCCTTGCTCTCTTAAACATCATTCAAATATATATATAAAAAAAATAATAATAAAATAAATCAAAGGAGGAGGGACAGCAGTAGAAGAGGAGAGAGGACCAGGCCTGGACACTTTGTTTTACTTCTGCTTTCATTTTGGCAGCAGTCTAAGGGCCCTATCATACACCTGGTGCAAAAAGGCGCAAGACGCAATTTGTTGCTATTTTCAGGCCAATGCAACCCTAATTTTCCCATTTTACGCCACGTTGTTTAAATAGCAAATCCATTTGTGCCACTTTGTGGACTCATGGGTGTGCTGGTCTATAAAGGAGGTGTGTTAAGTTGCATTGTTGGCGTGTTGCTATTTTGAGGAACTCAAAATAGAGGAACTCAAAATAGACTGCGTAATTGACCAACTGAAAGCTAGTCTAAAGTCCAGCACAGAGTGCATTAGTTGTGTGCCTTAAACACATTCACATTGCTTACTACACAATGGATTTACAGCAATACACAAATATCTTTACAAATGAAAATTAAGATTATTTGTTAGATTATTTGTTTATCTGTATGGAATAAGATGCGATGCTGTCACAAGAATTTGTCTGATGACCCAATTAAACGAATAAACAGGAAGTCATGGACACTCACTGCACTGCTACACTCATGCAAGACATGCAAAAGCCAACAGGAAATTGTAAATGTCAAAAGGTTCTTTTCTGTTCTCACAATCTGAATGCTTTCATCCACAAGTCCTTGAAGATGGAAGGCATTTGTGAGTGACATTGAGTACAGCAGAAGACAGTGTGTCCCAGATCTTACTGTGCATGAGGCTGTGAATTAATCACAAAGCTCTTATGAAATATGAAAACGTGCTTCTAGAGTACAACCACATCCAGCTTTAAGTAATGATCTATTTAGTATCTTTTAAAAGACATGCATGTCTTTATGGTTTTAAAAGAAGACATGCATCATGTAAAAGAAGGTGCATAACTGTCACTCTAATGCCGTTTTTATTTTATTAATATTTTTTTCTTAATTTAATAAAATTTTATTTAAAGTTTTATTTATTTTTAATATTTTTTTTCTTTAAAATAAACATTGCAATTTTAAGTGGTCCAAATAAATGACATTTAGTTTAAATTTCATTTTAACTTTTGAATGAAGAGCTTGATCTTTTCTTAAAAAAAAAAAAAAAAAAAAAAACTCCTAGCTTAATTCTGAGCACTAACAGTTCATTTGTATTAGCACTTCTTGTGTGTATTGCGTATTCTTGTTAAATCGCTGAATTCCTCCTTACTTGTACGTCAATTTGGACAAAAGCATCTGCTAAATGACTAAATGTAATGTAAATTGTACAAATTATTGTATGTATTTTCTACA
Source organism: Danio kyathit (assembly GCA_903798195.1). Classification (NCBI taxonomy): domain Eukaryota; kingdom Metazoa; phylum Chordata; class Actinopteri; order Cypriniformes; family Danionidae; genus Danio; species Danio kyathit. Next base: position 18,354,188 of record LR812529.1, on the reverse strand, counting down.
TTTTATAAAAATTAACCAGCATTTTTGGAACCCCTTCTCTAATCCACAGCCATCATGTATAATTGAAAATTATTCAACCTTTTTTTTTTTTTTTTTGAAAAGCATTCTTATAACTAAACCAACCAGGGCCAGATTAACATAAGTGCTATGCTGGGCTAAAGTCCCAGGGTCCACATAAGGAGGTTTAGTCCCCCCCATAAGGGTGACCAGGTGTTCGTTTTTTTCCCAGGAAAGTTCTTTAGGCTCTACCGTGAGAACGATCCAGTCAAAGGTAGGCTAACAAAGCGCATCGTAGAACAAAAAATAAAATTCAAACAGTATCCGTTATTAACATGCAGTAAGAGAAACCAGGATAGGAGGAATCATGCAGTATGGACTCATAACTACAGTAATGGCTTGGCCGCGCGCCCGCCCAATCCTGCCCTCTCATAACCAAGACAGTGTGCGAACAAATCAAATAGCCTACCTGACAGTTATCAAAATGTCCATCGCTGAGGAGTATCCACTGCAGGAAAACATGGTTTCAAGTCTAACTTGAACCAGTTACAGATGTGGCTACTGAGAATGCGCGTTTCTTCACGCGTAGTGCTGCACCAGCAAAGGCCGCCTTTTCATGTTTCAAAAAAAACCCAAAAAAACACTTTCGTGCTTTACACAGTATCCACCAGGTGGTGCAAGGAACAACCACTTTTCCATTGTCGGGCCAGTGCAAGCCTAAAGTCCCAAGTTCCATCTTTGTAATAAATAAATATAAGGAAAAGAAAAAACATAGCTACCTGTCAGTTTAAGATATTCCATAAAACATCTTATAGACTAGGGGTTTATTTTTTTTAAAGCAAACATTTAAATGAATGAATTACCCCTTTTATAAAACGATGCTAAAAATTCGGAACAATGAAGCGCTGGCTTTCATAAGACAATCTGAGGCAAAAAAAAAAAAATAAATAAATAAACATGCTAACCTTCTGCAATTGATCGATTTAAGACCAAATGCAAAATTAGAAGCATGGATTTTGAAAATATTTTGGGGATTTCTGCTCAGCTAAACTTTACAGCAAACTTTTTTTAAAGATAACCAATTTAAAGTATTTATTGTAAAGCACTCATTCAGGAAGTATTGCAAATGTGTGTTATTTATTCTTTTTTTTTTTTTTTTTTTGATGATGATGAAGATTATTTTGCCAGCCAGTTTAAAATTTGAAGTTCATGTTATGTGATTAACTTTGTATGGTTGAGTGCCTACTTTACTAAAATAGAAAAAAAAAAAAATCAAATCAAATTGTGGTAAATTAGATACTAATATTAATTAGCAATTTAATAATACTAATAGCAAAAAAAAAGAAAAAAAAAAACATTTATGAGACAATAAAATAAACAAGGCCCTTAAGTTAGCTATAGCCCCAGGGCTCAATATGTTCTTAATCCGGCCCTGAAACCAACAGGTATATTTTCTCTGATCTGTGTTATTAATTAAAGGACAGCACCTGTGCTTTACCTACTAATAAATATCAATTACAGGAATCCATTACTCAAATGACACAAGCAATCCTCCGAGTTTAAATGAAAAGCTTTGCTGAAGGTTTTCAGAGATTGTTTACGTCGTTAAGTAAGGCTAAAAGATATGACTTGATAATTGTTTATGCATTAATTACATATAATGATTTTCCAAACAGCTGCACAGTGATTTAATTATCAGAAATACCTTGCTTTAATCTTTGTCATGATTAAACACAGCTTTAATAATCACGGTTATTTGTGGGTCTAATGAGACTAATTCAATTTAATTTAGTCATTAATGAGAGACTAGCATTTCTTTGAAGGGATTAAATGCATCCACTTACAATGATTAAATGTCACAAATTGGTTATTTCTTTGTCCTTTGCAGTTCAGTGATTGTTTTGCCATATAGATACAATATTATGCAAATACGTAAATTAGTAAGTAAGGGAGTAAGAAAGTAAGTAAAGGAGCAAAGAGGGGTGGATGGACAGATGGATGGATGAACGGACAGACAAACAGACAGACAGACAGAAGGACAGACAGACAGACAAATAAATAGAGTTGAAGTCAGAAATATTAACCCCCCCCTGAATTAATAGCCCCCCTGTTTATTTTTTCCCCCCATTTTTGTTTAACGGAGGGAAGATTTTATTCAACACATTTCTAAACATAATAGTTGTAATAACTCATCTCCAATAACTGATTTAGTTTATCTTTGCCACGATGACAGTAAATAATATTTTACTAGATAATTTTCAAGATACTTCTACAGCTTAAAGTGACATTTAAAGGCTTAACTAGGTTAATTAGATTAACTAGGCAGGTTAGGGTAATTAGACAAGTTATTGTATAACGATAGTTTGTTCTTCTATGGAAAAAAAATATAGCTTAAAGGGGCTGATAATTTTGACCTTAAAACGGTTCATAAAAAATTAAAAACGGCTTTTATTCTAGCCGAAATAAAACAAATAAGACTTTCTCCAGAAGAAAAATATTATAAGACATGCTGTGAAAATGCCCTTGCTCTGTTGAACATCATTTGGGAAATATTTAAAAAAGAAAAAAAAATTCAAAGGGGGTTTAATAATTGTGATTTCAACTGTAAATAAATAAAATAGTTTGTTAAATCTAAGAAAATAAAATAATTATTATTGTACAGAGCAATGTATGTACCATAAACAAACAAACAAAGAATAAATAAATGTAATGTTTATTGAAAATTAAATTAAATTAAATCAAATTAAATTAAATTAAATAAATAAATAAATCTAAAATAAAATTATTATCATTGTACACAGCAATGTATGTACAATAAACAAACAAAAACAAACAATGAATAAATAAATGTAATGTTTATTGAAGATAAAATTAAATTAAATAAATAAATACATTTATAAATAAAATGGTTTGTGAAATCTAAGAAAATAAAGTAATTATCATTGTACACAGTGATGTATGTACCATAAACAAACAATGAATAAATAAATGTAATGTTTATTAAAAAATAAATTTAAATAAAAATAAAAATATTCATATTTTAAGAGTAGCATAGTATAAAGAATAGTATTTTATGAAGCATTTAGATTTTTTTTTCTATATAAATGTGTATGTGAATGGGTCCCACACATGTTATGAGGGTTAATAAATAGCAATAAATATAAACTAACAAAATACCTTGTAAAGCAAAGGTGCTCCTCCGAGTTTCAGCAGTGCAATTTTATTGGTCACATTTGTACTAGCTTGGACTAGTCTCAAATCCTCAGGGCTCCCATACTGAACATCCACCACCTCTGCCTGAAGAAGAAAAAAGGAACATGTTTAAACATTTACATTCTCAAATGGTTCAGGGCAGAGTGTCCCACATCATTTTGACCACTCTCACTTTAAGTTTGTGAGGAACAACAAGCCTTTTTTCCCCAACTTTTTTCAACTCCCATAAGTCACCCCATAAAGCCAGTTGTCACATTCATTTCAGATATAGCAAAGCATGAGCAAAACAAAGTGGACATCTCAGACTGTGCATAATGGAGGACAAGTACATATATTAGCAACTAAACTATAAATCACACGTAGATGTCACAGCTTTGAAAGAGCTCAAAACAAATTCATGACAGCAATGAGACGCGGTGTCCTTTTTGTCTTTGTAGTTTGCAGTTGCATTTTTAAGTTGAGACAGTGCAGGAAAAAAAACATGCTTTGTACAGTTGAAGTCAGAATTATTAGAACACATTTTTATTTTATTTTATTATTTTAATTTTTTTTTCCCAATTTCTGTCACATTTCTAGACATAATAGTTTTAATTACTCATTTCTAATAATTGATTTATTTTATCTTTGCCATGATGACAGTAAATAATATTTGACTAGATGTTTTTCAAGACACTTCTATATAGCTTAAAGTGACAATTAAAGGCTTAACTAGGTTAATTAAGTTAACTAAGCAGGTTAGGGTAATTAGGCAAGTTATTGTATAATGATAGTTTGTTCTGTAGACAGTCGGAAATAAAAAATTAGCTTAAAGGGGCTAATAGTTTTGACCTCAAAATGGTTCATAAAAAAATTAAAAAAAACTACTTTTATTCTAGCCGGAAAAAAAAAAAAATAAGACTTTCTCCAGAAGAAAAAATATTATCAGACATGCTGTGAAAATTTCCTTGATCTGGTAAACATCATTTGGGAAATATATAAAAATAAATAAATAAATAAAAAACATTAAAAGGTTGAGGCTAATAATTCTGACTTCAACTGTATCTGTCACATTTTGGGCTTTTCATATAGTTCCAATACGAGTCCAATGTGAACGTGTCCGTAGATTTCAAATTCATATTTTTACAACCCATTTTTTCCCTTCCTGCATTAAGCTATAAATCTCCACATTGGCAACACTTGGACCAAACTTCATAGTTTTCTTATTTCTGTATTCTGGAGGTTTTATAGAGGGCTTTGTTTCTAATAAATAAATAAATAAAACAACTCAAACAAGTTTCCCAAAATCCCCTCTGTAAAAACCTTTGACTTGAATATGTGAAAATAAGTAAACAAGAATTTTTGACCTTCATGTTTTTTTTTTGCTTTTTTGTTTTTATGATTGCCTGTTTATTTGTTTGCTGTTCTGTGCTAGAAATGTACATACATATAGGGATCCACATAAGTACTATCCTGTTTGTTTGTTGAGTTAGTTAGTTTAGTTTAAATAAAAAAAAATGTAATTGATATTGTATATTAAATTGACAATATTGCTAGAGGCCATGGTCTTTTTTGCCTCCTTGTTAGAGAAACCCGACTCCCATACAAAGAATCACCGGTTCGATCCCAGCTCAGATCGGGTTGGGTGCAGTAGGACCAGTGGGTTACACATGGGGTCTCGTCAGGGATGTGAGTGAGGTTTAGGGGGGTGAGTGTAACGGAGGTCAGCTAGTGAAGTGTTATGCAGGTAAACCTCACTCCTCTGACCTCTAAAGGTGCTCTAGTGACAGACACTAGAGGCCATGGTCTTTAGCCTCCTTGTTAGAGCAACTGACTCCCATACAAAGAATCGTCAATTCGATCCCAGCACGGGGCGGGTGAAGTGCAGCAGAACCAGTGTACATAAAATATATTCTTAAAAACTGAACATGTTCCACAGCCTATATAGAAAGTAAAATGAAAAGAATAAAGAAAAGAAGGAGGGGGGATACTTAAAAGAAGAAACAAGAAAGAGAGATTGAGCATCAAATAGCATATTTGAATAAAACACTTTAGAAAAATGATAATAAAATGAATATCTACAATCCTTAATCTAATAACTCAATTGGGAAAGTATTGTGAAAACTATTTTATCACACTAGTTTATTTCTTTAGTCACCAGTCTTACCTTTACTAGTACCTAAGTTATAGATTTGAGAAATGCTAGTACATATGACTGACGAGAGGCTGATGGAATAAGGTCAAACAAAATGTTATTTAAGGCCCGGAGAGCCGAAGTGGAAATGCATTACCTGAGCTCAATTCATTTTTCATAAAGCCTGAAGGGAAATGAAACATGATTCCGGTTTGAAGAGTTGTACATCTCATTGCTATCAAGAAACCACAAGACCAATGAAAGATGAGATTCATCACTAATGTCTGCATTTGCATTAGAAAAGTGCTCCGTCTAACCCCAAAGAAGAGGCAGAAAATTGGGAATGGATGAAATTTGCACTGAAACGCTGTCATTAAGGTAATGAAATTAACGAGGCCACGCATTCTGGAGAACAAATCGCTCCTCTAGACAAGCGACAGCTTCTTTCACGAGTCATCTCACCCTTAGCGACTCGAAGAAGCAAGAGGAAAATAACAATTGCTTTCACATCTACGTGATTGAAGAGTGAAAAAAATACCCACCCGGCAATTAAACATTATTTGAGGAGAATGTTAAATACCAGCCCAATCATGCTGTGTCATTAGAGACCAGACTGTGAGGCCAGCAACCATGTAAACCATTCCTTTTTTTTTCTCCGGGATACTCACATATTTTTAGCATTCTATCCATTACCTTTCTTAAAAATTTTCCTGTATTTTTAATCTTTCTTTGAAAGATGGAAGTAGCATCAATGTCCCAGGGCAGTTCATCCAATGTACATACATAAATATATACATATATATATATATATATATATATATATATATATATATATATATATATATATATATATATATATATACACACATATACATATATATATATATATATATATATATATATATATATATATATATATATATATATATATATACACACATATACATATATATATATATATATATATATATATATATATATATATATATATATATATATATATATATATATATATATATATACATACATACATACATACATACATACATATATATATACATATATATATATATATACACACATATACATATATATATATATATATATATATATATATATAAATATGCAAACTAGTTATATGTTTTTTCAACTGTGGTATGTAATAAACTTAAATTGTGATTTATTTATTTATTTACACATTTATATATCTATTTATGTATCTATTTATTTATTTAAAATAGTTAATATAAAAATATTTTATTAATATAGTAAAGTATATCAAAATAGCTACAAAAATAGCTACAATTTGGAATTAATTATTCAATGTAAATAATATATATATTAGCCCCCTTTTGAATTTTTTTCTCTTTTTTTAAATATTTCCCAAATTATGTTTAACAGAGCAAAGAAATTTTCACAGTACGTCTTAATATATTTTTTCTTCTGGAGAAAGTCTTATTTGTTTTATTTCAACACTTATTTTGTTATATTAAACACTATTTTAAGGACAAAATTATTAGCCCCTTTAGGCATTTTTTTTTTTTTTTTGATAGTCTACAGAACAAACCATCGTTATACAATAACTTGTCTAATTACCCTAACCTGCCTAGTTAACCTAATAAATCTAGTTAAGCCTTTAAATGTCACTTTAAGCTATATAGAAGTGTCTTGAAAAATATCTAGTCAAATATTATTTACTGTCATCATGGCAAAAAATGTATATATAATCATATAAAATTTATTATTAAATAAGTTATTTTTAAATTATTAGCCCCCCTGATTTATTAGCCCCCCCTGTTTATTTTTTTTTCCCAATTTCTGTTCAACGGAGAGAATATTTTTTTCAACACATTTCTCAACATAATAGTTTTAATAACTCATTTCTAATAACTAATTGATTTTATCTTTATCATGATGACAGTAAATAATATTTTACTAGATATTTTTCAAGACGCTTCTATACAGCTTACAGTAACATTTAAAGGCTTAACTAGGTTAATTAGGTTAACTATTCAGAATAGGGTAATTAGGCAAGTTATTGTATAATGATGGTTTGTTCTGTAGACTATCAAAAAAAAATAGCTTAAAGGGGCTAATAAAATTGACCTTAAAATAGTTTTTAAAAACATGTAAAACTGCTTTCATTCTAGCCAAAATAAAACAAATAAGACTTTTTCTAGAAGAAATAATACTATCAGACACACTGTGAAAATGTCCTCGCTCTGTTAAACATCTATTGGGAAATATTTAAAAAAGTAAAAAAAAACAATTAAAAGTGGGAGCTAATAATTCTGACTTCAACTGTAAATATATCTAGGCCTGTATGGAACTGTTGGAAGTGCCAAAAACACTGTTGCCCCGACCAGCTTCTGTACACATGATTTAAAAAGGAGTAAAAGTGGACACTTTGGGATTTGGGTATGTGTTTAAAAAGACAAATATGCATAATGATATGTAAACATCTCAGTCTTGGCATGCTTTATTGTAAACACAACAAATTGTGTCTTAAATGAGCATAAACAGTTAGGAAAGCAATCAAATGCTGTCATTATAGATCATTATAGATATTTGCCTTATTTTCACATCCCAATGTTGACAGGTATGGAGACCAGTGACATAGAAACTTGGCACTGTGATGCAGTACAGCGAGATGCTTTTAGAGGTTTTAAAGGAATTTCAAATGTCCTTTCTGTGTCTATCTGACTGAACTTTTCATAAATAGCCATGTAAGATTACAATTCGAGATGTGTTAACACACCAGATTTATCTTTGTGAAGGTGTTGCAAAAGCGTTTCATCATTTCACCTCTTTACTTTTTATATAACACAATCAATGTTAAATGAATACAAACGACCACTCCCAACAGTATACTGTAGATCACGTATCAAAGGAAACGCGCAGAACAAGGTGTTTCATGCAATGCATATAAAACAGACATTCTCCCCCCTCTGTACACTCTCAAAACAGCTATAGGACTAAATCTATTGTGGGGCTTGTATGTTTTAAAACAATGAATAATTTGTGAAATACGTACTTTTTTTTATTTATCAAAGTCTCTTTGTGAAGCAGGGGGTCATGCTGTAAAAACACTATGGGGTGATAGGAAATTATTCTTTAATTTCAAATATGTTGAATGGAATTTACATTTAAAATACAACATGAGATTTACCAAAGCTGGTCAGGAAGCTAAAGTATGTCCCTTGCTCAAAAAGTACATGACTCATCAGTGGTTATTATTTTAATGCAGTGGATCTCAACCAGGGGGGCTCAGCAAACTTAAAAAAAAAACAGCCTTGAGATAAATTCAAATGATTTCAAAATAAGTAAAAACAAGCGTTAAAGACTATAAATAAAGATATTTCTTATTTAAAAAAAAAAAATGATAATTAATCTTAAAATGAAATGTGCAGCTAATGTATTCATTCTCAGGTCAAAGAACATTTTAGCTGAAACTGTAGTTCTTGGTGCCTCACAAAATGTGTCAGAGGCACATTGAGAGTCCAGAAAAGTATATTAATTAATTTATGTGACTCCTAATGACAGATTGAGGTCTTATGAAGCAAAATGGTTGGTCAATAAAATATTAAGGTAATACAGTTGCAAATTATGTTCAGCTTCTTGCAAAGGCCAATCATTTTGCTTTATAAGACATTATATGAGACATATGTAGCCTGTATATGATTTTTATTATCATTATTATTAATTAATTCATTTTTGCTCTCAAAGTGCTAGGAGTCATTGACATCTGTAATGTGCTACTGCAGATATTATGTTTTTTTATTATTATTTATAGAGCACATTTAAAAAAGAAAACAAAGAAAAACAAAACTAATGTTGATCAAAGTCCTTTACAAAACAACCAACAAACAGAATCTATACTTGTATATAACTATATTTATATAATATATATATATATATATATATATATATATATATATATATATATATATATATATATATATATACTACTATATTTATATATATTAATATGTACAGTTTAAGTTGATTTTGTTTCTTTTTTAAATAATATATTACAATATTTATTTCTTCTGGAGAAAGTCTTATTTGTTCATTCGGATAGAATAAAAGCAGTTTTTAATTTTTTAAAAGCCATTTTAAGGTCAAAATTATTAGCCCCTTTAAGCTATATTTTGTTTCGACAGAACAAAACCATCATTATACAATAACTTGCCTAATTACTATATCCTGCCTAGTTAACCTAATTAACCTAGTTAAGCCTTTAAATGTCACTTTAAGCTGTATAGAAGCGTCTTAAAAATATCTAGTAAAATATTATTTACTGTCATCATGGCAAAGATAAAATAAATCAGTTATTAGAAATGAGTTATTAAAACTATTATGTTTAGAAATGTGATGAAAAAAATCCTCTCTCCGTTAAACAGAAATTGGGGTAAAAATAAACGGGGCTAATAATTCAGGGGGGCTAATAATTCTGACTTCAACTGTATATATAAATAAAATATGTAAAACATACTAAAATTAATTAATTACCCACTAAACATTAGACGTCCGATCGACGTGCAGATTATGTCTATATTGCGTCCGTCGGTCGAAGACCAATTCTGCACGCCTAAGCGACGTGCAAACTAGGTCCGCAATTTCGACGTCTAACCCTGACCCCATTTGGACGTCGAGAGTAGGTCACATTTTGCACGTCTAAGACACATGTAGAAAATTGACATTATTAATGAATTTATTTATTTATGACAAATATCAACATTGTTGATATCAATATGATTATTAATATGGCTTTTTCTGATGAAACATGATTATTTATTTATTGAGTACATGTTTTATATATTAGTGTTTTTTCTTTAACTTGTTTATTTTATTTGTCTCTGTTTTAATTGTTTCCAATTGTGTTTAACATGTTATAAGGGCAAAAAAACACTTAGAAAATTAAGTATTCCAACTTTAGAACTTTAACATTACAGCAGAGGAACCTAACCAGTAAGCGCCAATCTGATTGGATGATGCATCGCGTCATCATGACCCAATCAGGAAACGCCACTCTGATTTGAATTCGCAAGCATTCAGCGCTCTGTTCATCATCTATCGGTTTTCTATTTTCTACTCAGTTGAAGGTAAGTTTGGTCCGCCAAGTTATTTTATACGTTATTGTTCTTTTATAGTGTTAGTTGTTGTATTAAAGTACCTAAACGTGCTGTGGCTAAGTAGAATTAGCATGGCATCTGTAAGTGTTTAACAACACGACTGTCTCCAGATATACAATATAATCACATAACGTGTAATGCTAGTTTGATCTGTTTCTTTGGGTTCAAAGCACACGTGATTGTATTTCGTCCTGACATAAAATAGTACATGCTATAATGGTACATTATGTAGTTTTATTAAGGTTTTAAATAAAGGTGGATTAATAAAGTCGAAGAGACAGATTATGTTTATGCGTGAACATACATGACTGACTCAAACATTGAATTTAAGCAACATGCTAGAGTTTTTGATGGTAAAATTGTATAACATGCAGGAGTCTTTGTAGAGGTGTATTTTATCAGAATATTTCTGACTGTTTAATGCATTATAATTAATATGAAAGGCAGCATAGACTATGTGTCTTTGTATTGATATCTGCTAACTGTATGCTAATTCATAAATGAGCCTTTAAAATGTAGTCAGATGATTTAATTTTTAAAACAACATTTAAATTATTGGTCTCAAACTCAATTCCTTTGCATATTACTAATAATATTTTTTTCTATTTGTGCAGATGCAGTCATGAAAATTGATAAGTGAGCCACAGAGATCATCAGAATGACCACATCCGAGCATCTAAAGCATGCGCCACAAAGAAGCGAAGGTGGATTTATTTATATAAAGTTAACGTTAAACTTATAAGAAGTGAACTTACAAATTGTTTTACATGTTCTTATTTATTTGCAGACGTTAAATTTAAAGTTTTGGAAGGCCCAGATAAAACTTGATAATGAGTACATCTGAGTTGTAAGTATATATTATATTATATTATATTATATTATATTATATTATATTATATTATATTATATTATATTATTAACAACATTGTTATTTGGTGACTCTTTTTTTTTTCCTCACAGTTTGCCTTGTGTCTACGTGTGGCTGTGCAGAGATTGTGTCTCATCAAACACATTAAGATCAAAGCTTGTAAAACACTTGAAGTTGGTACATGGAAACTGTCTGCGAACTAGAGGTACTTAAATCTCATTTCAGTACGTATCTTGGTTTTTAACTCACGGTTTGGTTCAGTTTTGCTACAGTTAGGGGAAAGAAATCAAAATCTTAATTGCTTATTATTATTATTACTATTATTATTATTTTTAGGATGATTACTATTACCATTTGTGTTAAAAAATGTTTAAATGTCTGCTTGGTTTAAAATGTAAAAAAAAAAAAAGATATATATATATAAAGATATATATATATATATATATAGCAATACAATTTTAGTTCTCCAATAAAATCATTTTCAAGTACATATAATATATAAACAATAAAAAGCTAAAATAGTTTAATGTTAAAAGGCATTCTACATACTGATGAAATGTATTGAAATTAGGGTGATATAGACATCTTTCATATATATTTTTAAACTTTGCTGTATTTTGCATCTTGTTATTCTAAATTATGAAATGATGTACCTAAGAAATAATTTTATTTGTAATTGTTTTGTTTTGTTTTTTCTTGTTCTTAGGTCTTATGTCAAACATGATGAAGCCCTAACTTCGATGTGCAACACCACCCCGGGAAACTGTCTCATAATTTACGAAGAGGCAGATGCTACAGACCATTGTGAAGGTGTTAGAATCATCAATGAAGGCATCCAAATACTTCAATTTGGACCATGTGCCAATAGTGCTGGTAAAGGAATGCTATTTGTGGTGCTGTATATTAACCAATACCCTGTCATGTATTTATCAGCAGCCAACCTGATGATTTTTATTTATTTGTCATTTTAGGTATCTGCAGATTTTTGTAGGATCACAGCATTGGATCAGGTAGGGTTTTCTCAATTCATTGTCATTTTAAACAGTAATTCTTAAGAAATTCATGTCATGCTCATTTTGCATTCTAAAGTCAATGTTTATTTCCTTTTCTTAAGCTTTAAATGTCTCATAGAATTACTTAATACTTTTGTACCTTTAGAAGCAAAACTTGTGATTCTTCAGTGGTTCTTGATAATGCTTCTTTAAATGTTAGTATACAGGAAATAAAACTAAATTCCTAACTAAAGCTTTTTTCACATCGTTTAGAATGTCACCATCATAAGAACATGTAAATCCATCCTGTAAGCCCTTCCTGTCTACTTGAAAACCCTCCACAACTCATAAAGGAGTACATGGCAAGTTGTTTACATTTTTTTTTTTAAATATTGAATTAAACAAAACCCATTTCACCTGTGATCTATTGGTAATTGTTTTTTTTGTTTTTTTGTTCTTGATCCTGATCTTAGGATGTTGAACATGCAGGCCCGGTGCATCCGTAGAGGCGACCTAGGCAGCCGCCAAGGGCGGCAGAATAGTGAGGGTGGCGTCCGCAAACCCCCCTGTCATCACTTTCATCCGCGACACCCACCCCCTCTCTCCCAGTCCTCACTTTCATCCATGACACTCTGCCCTGCCCTATCCCGGTCCTCACTTTCATCCGCGACACCCACCCCCTCCCTCCTGGTCCACACTTTCATCCGTGACGCCCTCTTTCGGTCCTCACTTTCATCCGCGAACCGGTCACTTTCTTTTTGACTTTCGGGTTGAGGGCAGCGTGAACGCCATTCACCTAGAGGACCAGTTCAGCTTTGCTGTAGCCTGTGAAATGAAGCCCTAACTTTGTTGTACAACACCACCCGAGGAAACCATATAGGAAGAAGCAGATACTAAAGACCATTGTGAAGGTGTTAGAATCATCACTGAAGTCATCCAAAAACTTGGACAATGTGGCAAATGCGTGTTTTTATCCTTGTTGTGATTTATGCATTGAACTTAGATTCTCACAAAACCTGAGGTGCTCTTTTGAAGTATTTCAAAAACATTTTATGGGGCTAGGTGCAAATAACATGTCAGACAAGGTCCAGGTTCAAATATTTCTGTAAATACTGTAACTTGATGCCAAGACCAAGAGTTAGGAGTTATGCTTTCTTTGTAATGTTGAACAGTTGCTGTATTTTGATTCAGTACTTTGCTTTGAAAAACTAATGCATGGTCCTCTATATAGCTGTTGTCTTTAGATTTTGTACAAGTAACTTGCTGGATTAAGTGAGAATTCAAAAAATGGAACTTGATTTGTTTTTTTAAGTTGAAGTAATAGTTGTATCTACTCAAAGTTTGTGAACTGATTTGCTTCTTAAATTCAGTTTCCACATTTTCTTAAGTAAACTCAACTTGTTACTGTTTACAGTGTGCTGGTTAATGCATTTACTGACATAAACAATGAACAATTACACCATTTGTTCATGTTATTAATGACAATACAGTCCTTCATTGTTAGTTTATGTTAGCTCGTGGTGCATTCACTAACTATTCTTAAGAAGCATGGATTTGGATTTTAATAATGCATTAATAAATGTTGAACTATAATTAATAATGTACAAGTATTGTTCGTAATTTGTTTATGTTAGTAAATACATTACCTAATGAATACTTAGTTCGGTTAAGCAGTGTTTAATTTTTATTGCTTTAAATCTGTTGTAGAGACCCATGCAAGATTGACTTTGTAACTTTGTTGTTATTGATATTATTATTATTAATAATAGTATAATAATAATAATAATAATAATTATTATATGTTTGTATTTTACCACCAGTGCTGATTTTAAATTTGTTATGATGCACATTATCAAACTTTAACTAGTCAAAGTTCATTAGAGATGTTTGTGCCATTTCAAAACAATAAAGATGGAAATAAGTGAGTAATGGTTGAGTTGTTATTTTTATTTGTAAATGCCTGTTTAACTGTAGTCCAATGTTTTCCTGTTTACTGTGGCATAACTGTAGTCCCATTTCAGAAGGTGGCATACTGTTTAAGATCATTTAAATGTCTCAGAAGCAGATGATAAATGGAAAAGCATGCAAAGGTGTCATGCACTTCCAATTCAATTCTGCTGCTGAGACAATCAAATGATTTTAAACAGTATGCCACCTTCTGAAATGGGACTACAGTTATGCACAGAGCATATACGCAGTATAAAATGATGTCTAAAATAAGTTCAGGATTGACGTAGAAAAGACGTCCACAATAACCACATTTGGACTTCAAATAGACCTAATGCGGAAGTCCTGTGGACGTCAATACTGGACGTTCATTAGACGTCGAAAAAAAGACGTCATCTGGCGTCACAGTCTGCACCTTCAGGGGACCAAAATTGCACGTTCAAAAATGACGTGCAATAGACGTCGTTTGGACGTGTCTTTGCGCAGTGGGTACAATCGAAAGGAAGAGACAGAAGGTGATTTTTTTAAATGAGACTTAAAGCTCCAAGGGAAGAGCAAGACCTAATTTGTAAAGGCAGACCATTCCACAGATGAGGAACTGTGACAGAAAAAGCCCTGTGTCCTTTTGATTTTAACCATGATTTGGGAACAACTAGCTGAAACCAGTGAAGAAGCTCATCAATGTAAGTAGGTGCCGGACCATTCAAACCTTTGAAAACAAATAACAATAACTTGTACTGAATCCCAATTTGGACTGGGAGTCAATGAAGGGATGATAAAACTGGTGAGATACTAGAATTTATTTTGTCCCAGTTAAAAGCCTAGCAGCTGCATTTTGAACCAGCTTCAGGCAAACAATTAAAGCATTCGAAACTCCTGAATACAAAGAGTTGCAGTAGTTCAGTCTGGGCATAATAAAAACATTGATGGTTTCCAACTCCTTAAAAGACAGAAAAGGCGTCAGTTTAGCAATGTTCCTTAATTGATAGAAACCACTTTTGAAGACAGATTTTATTTGCTTGTCAAACTTTAACTCAGTGCCAAAAATAACTCCAAGACTCTTAGCGTGACTGTGGACCTTAGGCTTAAACAAACCTAATTGATTAATTGTAGATTCACAGACACTCTGAGGGTCAAACTCTAGCACTTCAGTTTTTGATTCATTCAAGAGTAAAACAATTATATATGTTTAACTTGTTATTTTGCATGGCCCAAGGGTTAAATGATCAAACGTGGATTTTTTATTTTATTTTGGGGGGTTATGAAGGTGACCTATATGCAACACATTTTAAAGACAGTTCAATGTCTTTGACTTTAGCAGACTAAAAGAACTGGCAATTGCATTCTCACTACCTGACCTCAGTTTCTTCTTAGAGAAATTAAGGGCAGTAATTGCCCAGTGCGTGCACCTGATCATCACTAATATGGTGTGGAGAGAAATAGCCAGGGAGCAAGGAGGATTTAACTCATCACAACTAATTACCCTCGGGAGCCCCTTCAAACTTATTTCTGATCAGAGGTAAAAAATCCACTGAAATTAACATTACCTATCAAATTTGCAGAGGTTTTTGGTGTGTGTTTCTTGTTTGTTTTTTATATACTGTATTTGCAGAAATAGAAAGCACCATGGGATTTCTTAGTTGAGCTTTGGCATAGAAAAATAAAAAAAAAACTATTAT
>LR812529.1:18200747-18335747 GCA_903798195.1 Danio kyathit | reverse complement strand
GATTTATGCATGTATGTATGCATGTATGGATGGATGGATGGATGGATGGATGGATGGATGGATGGATGGATGGATGGATGGATGGATGGATGGATTTATGGCTGTATAGCTGTATGGATGTACGGATGTATGGATAGATGGAGGTATACATGTATGCATGGATGGATGGATGGATGGATGGATGGATGGATGGAAAGGCAAATGGAAATATGGATGGATGGAAAGGGTATATAGACCGATGGATGGATGATGGATGGCTAAAAAACAGATGAATAGATGGGAAGGCGGATGGAATGAAAGGTGGATGGCAAGGCGAATGAATGGATGGATGGAAAGGCAGATGGGTGGATAGACACAAAGACATATAGATAGTATACTAAACTCACAGACTTATACTAATACATAATTGGGATATTTAGTTATATTTAGATATATTGCTCTGACCATAGCGGATCTTTAGACAAATTTACAGCCTAATATGATCATAAATTTGTGACTGTGGTAATGCTGTACATCTGTATGTGTTCAGTGGAAAGCATGGTGAATTTTTTAGCCCAGCTGTGGAGCTGGGAGTTGGTAAAAGTACATCATGTAAAATACCCAGTGACCCATGAGGGGTTCAGGATAGCTGGAAGAATCTCTAACGCCTCAGCACGAGATCCCAGAGCATTTCATCCATCAAGCCAGTCATATTTGTTTTTCCCTGCTGATTTTTCAGACATTGCAAATGCGGTTTAATTTACATCAGAGTCTTGAGTATGTGCAGCGTTATGATGGATGACTTTGACCCCTCTTGTGTAGGACGACATGAAAGACCGACTCTAAGGAACTTTTTTTACTGAAGCTTATCCGTGTTAGATACAGTGAGTCTGTTTTGAAACGGATAACAGCAATGCATCTTCCTTCGACATTTCCTGCTCCCTTCAGAGACAGAAAGCATAACCTCTAAAAATAGCTGGAGAATATATCACACACGTGTGTGAAATGGGTTCAGTCTTGCATAATGGATTTGTTTTAACCTTCCGACAGGATGAAGTGTTCAGGGCTGTGCAAGTGAGAGCGTGTTTGCTTGAAATTTCTGGCACTAATTCAGCTGCAGCTGCCAGTGCAATGGATGTATTGTGAGGTAAAGTCAATAAGCAACTTTTTGTTCAGTGATTTTTAGTGATGCATTATAAATTCTAAAATATTAACCTCAAGTTTCTGAATGTGAGTGGCATTCTAAGAGTGCTGATCATTATATGAATTTTTTTTTTTTTTCAGTGGTGGTTCAGACCAAATTATGCAGCCAATATGATGTATATTATTATTATTATTATTATTATTATTATTATTATTATTATTATTATTATTATGTTTATTATTATTATTATTATTATTATTATTATTATTATTATTATTATTATTATTATTATTACCACCACCACCAAGAGTAAGAAAAAGAAGTGAAAGTTAGTGCAGTTGTGGTATAGTGTGGGTGGTTGAGTGGTCACTGGATGGCGGTTTCACTCACCAGTGAGCGGGAAATGGAAAACCGGAAATAGAACATGGAGTGATTACATTTCTTTCTTGAACCACTCTGTTCCAGTTTATGCATTGCTCTGCAACTTGCAAAGCGTAATACTTTTACCTTTTTGGGCATATATTGCAGTGGTGGACTTACATACATACATACATACATACAAACAAATTTCATACAAGCCTACATATAAGCCATTTGATGGTTTATTATTTTATAATTAACACATATAGTTATATTAACTGACCGTCTTACACATGTCTGTCAGAAAAAAGCCACATTACAGAATCAGACACTACTAATAGACATGTATATTATGTGTGTGTTATTAAATAAGCAAATTCTATGTTTACACATTATAATTACACACTATGAATGATTTATTAAGCATTAGCAAATAGTTAAATATCTATTAAGCATTAACTCTACATTAGCAGACGTTAGTAAGCAGTTTATAACTGCAGATACAAATGCTCTATTCTTGACTTACAGTTGCAATCAGAATTATTGAACCCCCTTTGATTTTTTTTTTCTTTTTTTAAATGTTTCTCAAATGATGTTTAACAGAACAAGGAAATTTTCACAGTATGTCTGATAATATTTTTTCTTCTGGAGAAAGTCTTATTTGTTTTATTCCGGCTAGAATAAAAGCAGTTTTTAACTTTTTAAAACCCATTTTAAGGTCAAAATTATTAGCCCCTTTAAGCTATATATTTTTTCAATAGTATACAGAACAAACCATCATTATACAATAACCTGCCTAATTACCCTAACCTGCCTAGTTAACCTAATTAACCTAGTTAAGCCTTTAAATGTCACTTTAAGCTGTATAGAAGTGTCTTAAAAAATATCTAGAAAAATATCATTTACTGTCATCATGGCAAAGATAAAATAAATCCGTTATTAGAGATGAGTTATTAAAATTATTATGTTTAGAAATGTGTTAAAAAAATTTTATCTCCGTTTAACAGAAATTGGGGAAAAAATAAACAGGGGGGCTAATAAATCAGGGGGTTGAATAATTCTGATTGCAACTGTATAAGCACCTATATAATGTACTTAATTATTGTATTTTCATACTTTGTTAATTATTGTTTTTTTCATTACTAATTTAAGTAATCGCATAATTTACAAACCAGTTATTTGAGATTATTCAGAATGTGTAAATAAATTATTAATAAACTTAAAATTAACATGTGTATACTTTATTATTCAGGCTTATCGTAATGGTTACTTTGTTAAATGCTTTATTAACTTACCTTCATGCAGTTTTGTGACCTAATCTAAAGGAAGGGCTATTTGTGCTTAATAAATCCCTTATAAATGACAAATAAAGGCTCAGTTAAATTGTAACTGAAATGTTGCATCTTAATAGATTATTAAATTATTATATTTTTGTTTTTTTTTATCTATTTTTATGTCGTATTTTGAGACTACTGTTATTTAGCAATGTTTAAATTTTACAGTAATTTTACTTTTTTAGATAAGATTACAAAGATGCATTGTTCATTTGATACTGAGCCTTTAATTGTCATTTATAAGGGATTTATAAAGCATAAATAGTCCTCACTTTAGATTAGCTCACAAGACTGCTTGAAGTTGAGTTAATAAAGCATTTATTAACATACAAATTAACTATTAATATATGCCTGAATAATAAGATATAAATGTTGATTTGAATAGTTTATTTATCATTTACTAACTCATTCTGAATGATCTTAAAACCCCCCCAACTACTCTTACGGTGCTTTCACACTAGCACTTTTGGTCCGCACCTGGGTTTGTTTGACGTCATAGTACGGTACGTTTAGCTAGTGTGAACGTGTCTTCTGAACTCGGGTGCCCACCCGTGAATCGTACCCGAATCCACCTGAAAGAGGTGGTCTGGGGTACGGTTCATGCGAACTCTGGTACGGTGCGGAAGTGAACCGCCAACTGTACAACAAACTATCGTTTTCATAACGTTCATTCGTGTGTGTGTGTGTGTGTGTGTGTGTGTGTGTCACATATTTTACCTTGGTGACAAGCGGGACTGAGCCAGGGCAAACACAGTGATACACAGTGATGTCTGCTTGTCTCCTCCAAAAACAGCTTCTGCAGACGCTGTGTGATGTTCTGAATGTTTATAATATTTTTGCGGCAGATAGACGCGAGTCGCTTTCTGTATGTCCAAAACCAATAGATTCAGTAAAAGCAAATTGACCGCGATGTGCGGAAGTCTTTCCATGTTGCCGCTTTGCTTTCGTGACCGTCACCTAGCAACAGCCATAAACAAAACAGCAGCTTAATGACATCATAGATATACACATTAGATGTCGCCTACCCTACTGTTGTCTATTAGAAGGAATGCGTCGATAGAGCTGCCATTTTAGTACAGGGTACCACTCCTTTGAAATGAATGCAGGACCAAGGTGAAGTGGAGGATTGTGGCCATCCAAAGCCAGAGAAATACACATATACACATATATCTATGATTGGGAGTTTTCCCCGGTGGTCCGTATGCAAATATTTTTTTTTAATTACGAAATATTATAATTTTACATCACTTTTCTACATTGATGGATAAGTGACCGCACGGGCAAAAGTGAGTGTTTGTGTGCATGGAAATGCATTACCCTCCTTCCCTGTTTAATTTGATCTAATCCATGTCCTAAAACACACCCCCTCTCCTGCTTTCACTTCTCATTCTGATGGAGGGAGCGATTCGTTTGTGAATGAATCTCCGTTATGAACAACTCGTTCACTTAGCTGACAATAATAGAAGTTTCTGGCAGCGCAGCGTCTTCTTGTCATATTTCATAACATTGTTTGCTTATTTTATTCAACAAATCTAGCATAAGCTTAGAATTTTGTGTGAGGTGGTGCTCCTTTGCCTTATGGTGAATGCAGTAAGTGACTGTATTATCATCAATAACATTACTTGTTAAGCACAAAAGTTCATAACATACAAAAACATAAAAAAACGAAATCTTACCTATGAAATGTGATGACTTTGTGCTTTGTTTTCTTTGTTTGCTCGTTACTACACCCGTACACAGCGCTAAAGTCCAGCATCTTCACATTGGCACACTGTCTTGACTAGTGCGGTTGAATGACGTTTGTCCTAGGAGCAATGTACCAATGTGGTGGCGCTATTGATGCATGCTCAGGGTCCCTATGTGATATCTAGTGTATATATCTATGTGATGACACACGCATATCTGGGTTCAGAAGGAAAAGAGACAGTGTGAACACAAACCAACCGAGAAGGTGGCAAGGGGGGGACAATCGAACTTGGGTACGGTCCAAGTTACCCTTAGGGTGCTTTCACACTTGGTTCATTTGCCTGAATTGTACCCAAGTTCAATTGTTGTACCACCCTTTCTCGGTTGGTTTGTGTTCACACTGTCTTTTTTTCCTTCTGAACCCTGGTACGCTTGTGTCATCAAGCTGCTGTTGTGTGTACGGCTGATGCTAGGTGATGGCCACGAAAACAAAGCGCCAAAATGGAAATGTCCGCACATCATGGTTATTCTGCGTTTACTGATTCTTTTATTTTTGGACATACAGAAAGTGACTTGTGTCTGTCTGCTGCAAAAATATTACAAATGTTCAGAACAAACCGCGACGTCTCCAGAAGCTGTTTTTGGAGGAGACAAGCTAGCAGACATTATCACTGTGTTTGCTCTGGCTCAGGCCCGCTTGTAACCAAGGTACAGTACGTGATACACAGACACACACAAATGAACGTTATGAAAACGATAGTCTGTTGTACAGTTGGCAGTTCACTTTCGTTATTTAATGCGATTGCATTGATACCAGAAGTGAACAGGACCAGAGTTTGCACAAACCGTACCCCAGACCACCTCAAATTCAAAATAATAACTTTTTTGCAGTCATTATGAATTCATAAGAAAAAAATCAAACAAAAGCTTTTATTTTTTAGCATTGTTAAAACCTTTTTTTCTTCATTAGCTGATTACTACAATAAACACATTGCAATTTTTAACATTAACATCATTAAAATAATAATTGCAATAACTATGACTGACAAATCGATTGACTCACCACTAAATTTCCCACTGCAGAGTAGGCCGCATATGCAAAAGCATCACTTGTGGTTGTGAACTGCTTCTCACATCTCGCTCCGCTAGGCAGATAGCACTGGTTTCCACTCTTATCAACAATGGTGCTGAGAACAGGTCCAGGGTGGCTCAGAAGGGCCATGTGTTTGGTAACTTGGACGTCTTTTAAGCCAATCTCCTTCCACCGCTGTGCAATATAATTGACCTTGGACTCTTCGGTAAGATCTGACAAGCTGTCAAAGTCCCTGCGTTAAATCAGACACAGCAGAAAGCAGATATCAATAAATATGCCAAGTATTATGCGAAGGCAACCCAACAACAAGACGGCACTTAACAACATGTTGATGAATATGCGCGAGACTCATTATCATTAGCGTAATTAGCACATTGTTGACTTTAGGTTAACATTTGTTTTCCTCAAAGGTATTTACATGGTCTATTGACGTGAAGCCACGGCTCGAAGCACGGGACAGAAATGGAGAGACAGCCTCCATAATTCATATTCCGGACAAGCTTCAGTTAATGTAACTGATGAATATGGCAGTGCAGAGAATCAATTGTCTCCTGAACAAACGGATGCACTATTAAAAAAGGATTGCCGGGAGAGAAAGTAAATTAGCAACAGACGGTTAAACATGAGAGGGAGAAATGAAGCGCTGCTAAGGTGCTCTGGCAGCTCGGCTTCGCTTATTTCTTACCCGTCACGGCACGTGGAAGGCACAAAAAGAAACACATTGTTATCTTGTAACTCGAAAACTTTGAGGGCTTGAGAGCCCATCAGCATGCCAAAGCTCGCTCGGCGATTTTATAGAAGAAACACAGCAGGCCTGCCCATTCTCTCAATCTTCAAAACAAAATTAATTGAAGTGTAAAAGCAAGCCAAGAGCCTCCAGAGACTATAAATCATTTAACTGCATTTCTTTCTCTTTTATACACTGTGATAAATTTGCAGACGTTGATCATTGCCACATGACGTTAACAATATCCGCTACCCAACTGCACAGACTGTTCCTCTACTGTGCTAACAATCACATCTCTCATTATAGTACTTTTTTTCGGATGGAAAAAAAAGGTTAAATCTTTCAAAACTGAAACTGATTTTGGCAACACAAAAAGAAGAGCAAGAACATCCTGCTGTATCTGTACTGAAAAGTACAGACTAAAACATACAGTGTCTGGTCTGCTTTATGCTAAAAGATGTTTTATGCACACAACAATACTCAGCATTGGTGGTGTTTTTGCAAAGTACGATATGACAGGGGATTTATAGAACCTACAAAGAAAGCAACAATATGCATATTTTCTCAGCTAAATTTGTGCTGAAACAAAAATGTAATTATGGATTAAAGGGAGGGCAAAATCAACAATGTGTAGGTAAACTACAGTAGACTAAAACTAATAATAAAATACAATATAAACACAAGTAGGGTGGGTGAAGCCAATGTACTAAAATTAAACAAAAAGAAAGAAAGAAGAAAGAAAGAAAGAAAGAAAGAAAGAAAGAAAGAAAGAAAAGAAAGAAAGAAAGAAAGAAAGAAAGAAAGAAAGAAAGAAAAGAAAGAAAGAAAGAAAGAAAGAAAGAAAAGAAACAAACAAACAAAGAAAGAAAGGAACAACTAATAATGTTGAACGAGAGAAAACATCAGCAAATATTTATACACTCACCGGCCACTTTATTAGGTACACCTGTACAACTGTTTGTTAACGCACATTTCTAATTAGCCAATCACATGGCAGCAACTCAATTCATTTAGGTCTGTAGACATGGCCAAGACGTGACTTTAAACGCGTCATGGTTTTTAGTGCCAGAGCTGGTCTGAGTATTTCAGAAACTGCTGATCTACAGGCATTTTCACGCACAACCATCTCCAGGGTTTACATAGAATGGTCCGAAAAAGAGAAAATATCCAGTAAACGGCAGTTCTGTGGGCGGAAATGGCTTGTTGATGCGGGAGGTCAAAGGAGAAAGGCCAGACTGATTTGAGCTTATAGAAAGGCAACAGTAACTCAAATAAGCACTCGTTACAACCGTGGTATGCAGAAGAGCATCTCTGAATCCATAACACGTTGAACCTTGAGGCAGATGGGCTACAGCAGCAGAAGACAACACTGAGTGCCACTCCTGTCAGCTAAGAACAGGAAACTGAGGTTACAATTCGCACAGGCTCACCAAAATTGGACAATAGAAGATTGGCAAAACCGTGCCTGGCTCAATTTCTGCTGTGACATTTGGGTGGTAGGGTCAGAATTTAGCATCAACAACATGAACCCATCCTGCCTTGTATTAGGTTCAGGCTGGTGGTGTTGGTGTAAGGGTGTAGGGGATATTTTATTGGCACACTTTGGGTCCATTAGTACCAATTGAGCATCGTGTCAATGACACAGCCTACCTGAGTATTGTTGCTGACCATGTCCATCCTTTTACGACCACAGTGTACTCATCTTCTAATGGCTACTTCCAGCAGGAAAATGTGCCATGCCATAAAGCGTAAATCATCTCAGACTGTTTTTTTGAACATGACAATGAGTTTACTGTACTCAAATGGTCTTCACAGTCATCAGATCTCAATCCTCAATACCTTTAGGATGTGGTGGAACGGGATGTGCAGCTGACAAATCTGCAGCAACTACGTGATGCTATTATGTCATATTGTCATATGAATATTTCCAGGACCTTGTTGAATCTATGCCACAAAGGATTAAGGCAGTTCTGAAGGCAAAAGGGGGCCCAACCCGATACTAGTAAGGTGTACTTAATAAAGTGGCCAGTGAGTGTAAATATTCATGCATAGTCAAACCAAGAACTACTATATCTATTAAATATATAAACTAGCCTTTTAGAAGTGTCAGGCTTAAAAAAAAAACCATTATATTGGAATCAACAGTACTACTTTTACAATGTTCCTTCTTATGGACGGTGTGAACAGAAAGCTTAAAAATTCCTTTGTGCAGTTAATCCTGTACACATACGTGTCATTATTACTGCAGCAAGTGTTTTACTTTCATTTATTTATTTTTAATTTCATTCCGTTCTAACTTTTCAAGCACAAGACTCATCCTGTGATTCAGGAGAGCGGACAAGCAGTCCAGCCCCACACTGAGCCACTGTGACCTGACAGAGTGTGTCCAATCCCTCACGGCTGTGCATGGGTGCCTGGGTAATCTAATTAAAAGCGTGCTCTGCATGAGTGGAGAGGATGATTCCTAACCTCTCAGGTAATGCTTCTCCACTGCAGCTGGCAAAAGACTTAAATAGTAACCCAAGACATTACTTATGGAGGAACCGTTGCCTCAAACGATTGTGTGACCAATTTTAGAAAATCGCTAAAGAAATTTCACTTTTTGTGAAATGGAAAATGATGCATTTGGTGAAAAAAAGCTTAAAAAGTTACACACTGTAATGCATGTAAATACACCTAAATTACAGAAATCAATATGAAACATCTCAATGATATTGATGGTTTTTTTTTATTTACAATACATATTATTTAAAAATCATTATTAAAGAAATATGTAACTTAATGGGTGACACGGTGGCTCAGTGGTTAGCACTGTCGCCTCACAGCAAGATCACTGGTTCGAGTCTCGGCTGGGTCAGTTGACATTTCTGTGTGGAGTTTGCATGTTCTCTCCGTGTTCGCATGGGTTTCCTCCGGGTGCTCCGGTTTCCCCCACAGTCCAAAGACATGTACTGTAGGTGAATTGAATACCGTAGTGTGTGTGTGCGTGAATGTGAGAGTGTATGAGTGTTTCCCAGTACTATGTTGCAGCTTTAAAGGGATCCGCTATGTAAAACATATGGTGGATAAGTTGATGGTTCATTCCGCTGTGGCGAACCCTGATGAATAAAGGGACTGAGCCAAAGGAAAATGAATGAATACGTAACTTCCAAGATATTTTAATTACTATACAATCACGGGAATAAGCTAAATTTAAAAATAATGACTTGTTATATTATTTTCAAATAAGATAATATTGGCTTAACTTTAAAGAGAAAGCCCAACACTAAAATAAATACTGTTAATGTATTCACCTTCAGGTCATGCAATTTGTAGATGAATTTTTGTCTTCATCATTTGAACTTTTTTTCTTAGTTGTTTAGCTAAATCAGTGGTCCTAGGTGATTCATAAAATGATTGAACAGGCTCAACATGTTCTATTTTGGGTGAAACTTAATCTCTCAAGATATATAAAGCACTTTATATATCTATATACAGGCTATATATATCTCTTTATATAGGCTAACAAAATGTGATAACTAGCACAGCAAAAAACAAATATTATTACATTTCTGTAATGTCATTTGTCAACGTGAAGAGCATTTACTCATTTACATTTACTAAATGTGGTGGAGTACAATATTTTCTTTCTGAAATGTAGTGAAAAAAACTTTAAAAAATACAAAAATTGTCATTTTGAAAAAAAAAATATCTAGATAATATTCTTATTTTACACTATTTTAAACACATTTCCATTAAAATAAAATACAATTAACCTAAATGCATTGATGAAATTAACAGTTGGATGTGCCAAAACGTTCTTCAATTAAACAAAGAGAAAACGGAAGTCACTGCATTTGGGAACAGACATGAGGTTCTCAAGGTGAATGTGCACCTTGGCTGTAGGGGTCAAACAACAAAAAATTAAGGTCAAGAATCTTGGTGTGATTCTAGAGTCAGATCTGAGTTTCAGTAGTCATGTCAAAGCAGTAACTAAATCAGCAAACTATCATCTCAAAAACATTGCAATAATTAGATTCTTTGTTTCCAGTAGAAACTTGTTCATGCTTTTATCACCACCAGAGTGTAATACTGTAATGGACTCCTCACAGGCCTTCCCAAAAAGACAGTCAGACAGTTGCTGCTCATCCAGAATGCTACTACCAGGATTCTGACAAGAGCAGAAAATCAGAGAAGACCACACCTGTCCTCATGTATTTACACTTAATTCCCACAAGTCTCAATTCTGGCACCTCTCCTGTTCAACCTTTATATGCTTCCTCTGAGCCAAATAATGAGAAAGGACCAAATCTCCTACCACAGCTATGCTGATGACACTCAGATCTACTTAGCCGTACTGCCTAATGACTACAGCCCTATTGACACCCTCTGCCAATGCATTGATGAAATGAACAGTTGGAGTAAATCAGCTTACTATCATCTCAAAAACATTGCAAGAATCAGATGCTTTGTTTCCAGTGCAGACTTAGAGAAACTTGTTCATGCTTTTATCAGCAGCAGGGTGGATTACTGTAACGGCCTCCTCACAGGTCTTCCAAAAAGACAGTCAGACAGTTGAAGCTCATCCAGAACGCTGCGGCCAGGATTCTGACCAGAGCCAGATAATCAGAGCACATCACACCTGTCGTCAGGTCTTTACACTGGCTCCCAGTTACATTCAGAAAAGATTTTAAAGTATTACTACTTGTCTATAAATCACTAAATGGCCTAGGACCTCAATACATTACAGATATGCTCACTGAATACAAACCTAATAGATCACTCAGATCTTTAGGATCATATAAACTAGAAATTCCAAGAGTTCAGTCAAAGCAGGGTGAATCGGCTTTCAGCTATAAAGTCCCTCGCTTCCAGAAATGATCAGATGTGCTCTAACATTAGGTACATTCAAATCAAGACTGAAAACACATTTGTTTAGCTGTGCCTTTACTGAATGAGCACTGTGGTACGTCCGACAGATCGCACTACTGTGTCTTTTTTTTTCTTTTTCATTCTTTATAACCTGTTTTAACACATTTTAATCTGTTTTTAATAATTTTTCTTATCTGTTTTATTTTTTCTTACACTTGTCTTTTTTATTCTTGTTTATGTAAAGCACTTTGAACTGCCACTGTGTATGAAATGTGCTATACAAATAAACTTGCCTTGCCTTACACTGACTTCCAATTACAGATCCCTCAGATCATTAGGATCAAGTAAATTAGAAATTCCAAAAGTTCAGTCAAAGAAGGGTGAATCTGCCCTCAGCTACGCTTACGCTTCGTTATATGCTATATAAATAATCTTGCCTTGCCTTGAAAATCTAATATTTTTCAGAGCTGTGTGTATTTACCCTGAGTAGTGTGGACTACAAAGTATGAAAATGCTTGAAAATGTTAGAGTTTTGATTTAGCATATTAAATTGCAATAACAATATATCTGAATTAACATAAATGAAGTCTTAGTCCTTTCAATAAAAAGTCAACCTAGTTAAGCTTGGGTCCATCTTTAACAAAGACATATCCATAACCTTTACTGTCTCCATTGACCAATCGCAAAATACATCAGAGCAACAAAAGCTGAAGTTAATCAGTGATCAAACCAGTCACAGCTTGACCAAATCAAACTTCTTGTCAAGCAGCATTTACAGAACTGCTTTCAAACAGCCCGACCTGATGATTGATGCTTCCTCTTCCACCTGGACAAAAAAAGATCAGTCAGTTGCTCGCACAATCCCAGCTCATGGCCGCCGCCGCTGGCTAGAAACAAGAGGAGTCTGCAAACCCTCCGACAGCAGATCCTTAACTCAGTGCCATCTGTTACTGAGACTAATATAGACATCAGAAGAGAAGCCTTGCTCTCCCCTGTCAAGCAACAAAAATCAGGTATTTTCACACAGGAAGTCTGTCAACAAAGCCGCCAGATGAGGCTTTATTTCTCCAGGCTTCAAAGCAATTATCCTATCAGAATGAATATGCCGATGTCAAACTGTAATTCCCTTTGTTGGAAATATACCTTTTGTGCAAGCCATTTTGCATTTTCATATTCTGCATGTACACGCAGAGGAGTGAATATCTAAGCTTTTAATTAAACATGGTTGAGTGGAGATGTTTGATTGATAGCTGATCTGATCACAAAACAAGTTTTGGAGTATAGGAATAAAAGTCAACTAGGTGTAGAAGTGAATAGAAAATAAATAAAAAATAAGTAAAAATAAAAAAGTAAATAAATAAATAAACAAAAAATAAAAGTTAAACTAAAGCAAAAACTTTAGTTTCTAGCTCCAAATGTTTATCTAGGTTAATTAGTTTAACTAGGCAGCTCACTGGTCAATATTGGTTTGTTGATAGATAGGTAAATACAGAATGACTATACAGTGTATCAGGAAAGTATTCATAGCACTACACTTTTTCCACATGTTTTTATGTCACAGTCTTATTCCAAACTTCATTTATTTCCTCAACATTCTACACACAACACCCCATAATGACAATGTGAAAAAAGATGAAACTACCGAGACTCTTCCTGGTCGGCCATCTAAGCTGAGTGATCGGGGGAGAAGGGCCTTAGTCAGGGAGGTGATCAATAACCCCATGGTCACTCTGTCCTTACAAAAGGACAACCATCTGTGCAGCAATCCACCAATCAGGTCTGTATGATAGAGTTGCCAGACAGAAGCCACTACCTGCCTGGAATTTTCCAAAAAGCATCTGAAGGACTCTCAGACCATAAGAAACAAAATTCTCTGGTCTGATGAGACTAAAATTGAACTCTTTGTAGTGAATGCCAGGTGATATGTTTGGAGAAAACCAGGCACCGCTCATCACCAGGCTAATACCATCCCTACAGTGAAGCTTGGTGGTGGCAGCATCATGCTGTGGGGATGTTTTTCAGCAGCAGGAACTGGAAGACTAGTCAGGATAGAGGGAAAAATGAATGCAGCAATGTGCAGAGACATCCTGAAGGAAAACCTGCTTCAGAGTGCTCTTGACCTCAGACTGGGGCGACGGTTCATCTTCCAGCAGGACAATGACCCAAAGCACACTGCCAAAATATCAATGGAGTGGCTTCACAACAACTCAGTGAATGTCCTTGAGTGGCCCAGCCAGAGCCCTGACCTAAATCCTATTGAAGATCTCTGGAGAGATCTAAAAATGGCTGTACACCGTTGCTTCCCATCAAACCTGATAGAGCTTGAGAGGCACTGCAAAGAGGAATGGGCAAAAATTCCGAAAGACAGGTGTGCCAAGCTTGTGGCATCATATCCAAAAAGACTTGAGGCTGTAATTGTTGCCATCAACAAAGTATTGAGCAAAGGCTGTGAATGCTTATGTACATGTGATTTTTCAGGTTTTTTATTTTTAATAAATTTGCAACAATTTCAAAAAATCTTTTTTCACATTGTCATTATAGTGTATTGTGTGTAGAATTTTGAGGAGATAAATGAATTTAATCCATTTTGGAATAAGGATGTAACATGAAAAAATGTGGAAAACTGAAGCACTTTGAATACTTTCTGGATGCACTGTACTGAATATTGTGTAAAATGCAGCCCGGTTAAACAAGATCACTTGGGATATATAATATTTGATAAAAAAAGGAGGGTTAATAATTATGCCTTTAACTGTACATTTTGTGCAACCCATTTTGTATCTTAATGTTGAGCAAGTACAAGCAGAGGGTTGAATCCCTAGGCTTTTTAATTAAATACGGTTGAGCGGAGATGATTGACAGCTGATATATCTCGCCTAAGACGGCAGGTGGTCGACTGGGTTTTGCTTGGATGAGGCCAGTGTGACGCCCGGGTGGCTATTGAACTGTGACGCTGCTATTATGGATGATAATACTGGCGGTACTGAGTTCCACACCATATAAAAGTGCTTGGCTTTTTTTCTCTTTTTATTCCCCGGGGTCCTTGAAGAGGCCATATTGAACAAAGGAAAAGATAGAAGATATCTGTGGAAGCTTTCAGTCCAGAGAATAGTGTCTGACCTTTCTGTCCTTCAAAGGAACATTTCAAAATTATTGATTCAGGAAAAAAAGGTAAAAAATACAATATTGATTTTAAGTCAATTTGATTTGCTCTTTCAGTCTATGAGAAACTGATATATGACGGATATATGTGCATTGCCCAATCATTTACAAAGCAAACAGAAAAATAGCTTGGCTTCACACATAATAATCATACACAGGTTAGCTTGACATGAACACAGATCATGACTGTTTATTATTATTATTACTACTACTTCTACTACTACTGCTACTGCTACTACTACTACTACTACTACTAATAATAATAATAATAATAATGCCATTAATCTACAATGACTCCAAAGAATATTCAGTTAAGTGTAAATGAGTATAAATAAATCAGTCAGTATGTCAGCAAGTCACATATATGCATCCAATTTAAGTTGGCCATAATGTGGGTCTGTGTCTGCTCAGAAATCAGTGTAAAGATGCAGTGATGCCTGAAATATGCCATACCTGACCCACCACAGTCCCTAGTATTAAAGGCGACATATTACTGTTTCAGAGGCAGTTTATAATAAACAAGCTGCATGTTACATTTTCAACTTGTCTGACTGTCTGTACTGTCATAAATGGCCCATTTGAATTCCGTGCAAATGTATATTGATGGTGTGGACGTTCTGAGGATGTCTGCTCCAGGATAGAGTAACACATGTCCTTTCTTATGTCTTTATAATTATTAATAAAGGTAAATGTTTAAGAGCCTAGATTATATGATGACCTTAGACCCAATCCCAATTCTACCCCTTAGCCCTTCCCAAATGTCCCAGTTCTATTTAGCTTGAATGCGTAGGGCTAAGGGCAAGGGGTAGATAGCTGTTCAAACGGAGATTTTTCAGGACCACACTCGAAACCAAGGGGTAAGAAAAGATCTCAGAATACACCAGCCAAAACGGCAGCATAGCTGCACACTAAAGTAAGGGGATGCACAAATTTTTTTTTGTCATTGCTACGAATTTTTACAACAAACAAGCATATGTTTTAATACATTCATAACCGTGTTCATGTTTTATCGTCATGCTTTAAAAAAAAAAGACGTAAAAATAAAAACCGTTACGTTTTGCTATGTATAATCCATAATAATAACTCCTGTATATTAGTCCCACAACATTCTGTCACTCAATGACACTAGAATACCCTGTCAGAAAAGTCTAGTGGCTGGGAATGACTTTTTTACAGTGTCTGCTATAATGTTAATGTTGTTTTTTGTGTTTTAACATAGATGTATATGGCCACTGTGTATATGCACAGTACAGTTATGATCTTATTGCCACATTATATCGTTATGATAACATGATATATGTCTTAGATAAATACCAAAGAATAACACAACTGAAATAACTACAGCAGTCAAAATCGTTGATTATATATGAAGCAAGATATTGCGATGACGTGTGCAGGTGTTGTAGTGCTGTCCCATTTCTTAGGGGTAAATTTTGAAGCCCTTCCCCTTCACACTCTGTTTCAAGGGCCAAGGGGAAGGGGTACAAAAATAGAATTGGGATTGGGTCTTAGTGTCATCCCACTCCAAAGTAAAACTGGAACAATGTGTGTGTGATTGCATTTCTGTATGCCAGGATCTACCATACCTGTCAACATTGGGATGTGAAAATAAGGGATATGCCCACCATAATAAGGAATACCACACCATCCCCCCTCCCCCGACCCCCTAAATAAAATATCCCCAAATTACTAAATATGTTCTTCTGGAGCTGTTTCATTGTAAATAAACAGCTAAATGGTCAGTAATATGTTTTATTATTATTATTATTATTTGAAAATGAATAGTATACATTAGTATACATTATCATTATAAAAATGAATAGTATACATTAGCAGCAATTAAATTAGCAAACAGTTTAGCTTATTAAATTAATAGTTATTATAGTAAAATCAAGTTATCAAATCTTGGTAATCTTTTCTTCACTGTATAACTTACACATTTTGATTAAAGAGCAACAAATGAATCTCATTTAATTAGATTTTACGTTTGACTACATTAAATAACGGAGGTGTCACTTTTAAAATAATCTTACCTGTAATAAAAGCATTCTATTGCTTTCCTAACCTTTTTTGCTTATTTGGGACAAATAGAGTTGTGTTAAAAAAAAACACCAAGATCAACATCTTTAGATGTTACTACTATTAATTATGTGTATATGTCTGTTCAAACACGCACCCAAAACCCAGACTTTCGCTCCGCTTCAAATTATGTGTACAGAATCCATTTGGGAAACAGCGTCTATATGGAGCGCGTCAGCTGACAGTCACGCACCGATATATGACTGTATTGAGGATTGTACAGGAGGGGTGATGGCACCTGTAATGAAAAGGAAAGGGAATTCCGACATTTTTATATTTACTTTTTAAAGTGTTTTCATGCCTAAATAAAAGTAAAGCACAGAACAGTCTCGCATTTAAGAGCAAGAGCGGTGCCTGGTGGTTCGGCGGTATGGGTTGCCTATAGGGAGGATCGGCTCTTTAATGTTGATTGCCACTCTTCAGAGAAAGACTGAAAATACGGGAGAAATACGGGAAAATACCTTTACGGGATGATAGCGGAATAGAACTGTGAAAAATGGGAGGGTTGACAAGTATGGGATCTACCCAGCTAGGTTAGAGGTCATGAAGACCTCTTGAGAGGACCTAGACTCTTGAAACATTGCAAACAACTGTTTCCTGAGTTATGTACCATTTTATGTGTTAAATCTTTTAAAGTTAATTCCTTTGTATGTAAACTGCCAGTTTGGATGTAGATTATACCGGTTTTTAACCAGTTTTGATAAAGACGGCTGAAAGTATACTCAGCCTTGGGTAAGAAACGGATTGTACTTTGAGAGTGTGTGTGTGTGTGTTCTATTAGACTGTGGATCCTTTCACAGATCTGAGGTCAGCTCTGAACATTCTAGTGGCTGTCTGATGTTTGCATGCTTGAGATATCATTCAAATTTGTACACACGCAACCACGTGAAAATTTTCCTAGTCTATCTGTATTTTAACCAATCAGGTTAGAACACCTATATGTGCTGTATGACACAGTTATTCATAGTATGTAAGAGTATAATTGTTGATGTTTTGAGATTGTAAGCAGAGCGGCCTACAAACTCATTTGAGAGTGTTGAAGCTGGCTTCTGCTGATGAAACTGCAAACTATCCTCAGTAAACTTTCTTTTTATTTGAATCTCTGACTCCGGCTCTTCTTCTTCTAACAGACTGGTCATTTTTGGGTTCAAACTGTAAATTATCCCTACAATATGTAACCAGCTAGTTTTGTACATCTGCCTGCTTTTAAAACAGTATTGTGCCACATTTAAAACTAGGGACTGAATTGGATCAGAACTGGTTGAATTATTGAACTGAATTGGTGTATTGTAGGTCTGCTTTAAGGCACCACTGCATCTTTATACTGAATTGTGAGCAGGCATATAGATACATAGATACACTCAGTTTATAATAAACAAGCTGCATGCTATCTTTTCAACTTGTCTGAACTTGTCAGATACATCGCAAACCTAACTAAATACAATAAAATAAATTGACATAAGGAAAAATGGTAACACTTTATAATAACTACACACTATGAACCATTTATTAAACATTAGCATCTAGTGAATTCATTATCTGTTAATCATTAACTCTACATTAACAGACGTTAGTAAGCAGTTTATAACTGCAGTTACAAATGCTCTATTCTTGACTTATAACCACATTTATAATGTGCTTAATAATTGTACTTTCATACTTTGTTAATGATTTACTTTTCATTACTAAATGAAGCATTGCATTATTAACAAACCAGTTATTTAGGCATAGTTGGTGTTTTTTTTTTATATCATTCAGAATGAGTTAGTAAATGATTATTAAACTATTAAAATTAGCATTTATAATTCGTATTATTCAGGCATTTATTAATAGTTAATTTGTATGTTAATAAATGCTTTATTAACACAATTTCATCCAGTTTTGTGACCTAATCTAAAGTGAGGACTATTTATGCTTTATAAATCCCTTGTAAATGACAATTAAAGGCTCAGTTATATTCTAAACAGGAAAAAAGAACACAAAGACATTATTCATTTCTATTCGTTTGAAGATACACAAATAAAACTATTTAAAAAAAAAAAAAAATTTCTTTGCAACCTTATCTAAAATAAAATGACTGTACAGTTTAAACATTGCATCTTCTTATATTGTTAAATTATTATATTGTTGTTGTTTTATCCAATTTTATGTCGTATTTTGACACTCCTGTTATTCAGCAATGTTTAAACTTTACAGTAATTTCACTTTTTAGATAATATTGCAATGATTATTGTTTATACTGTGCCTTTAATTGTCATTTATAAGGGATTTATAAAGCATAAATAGTCCTCACTTTAGATTAGGTCACAAAACTGCATGAAGTTGAGTTAATAAAGCATTTATTAACATACAAATTAACTATTACTATATGCCTGAATAATAAGATATATAAACGTTGATTTCAATAGTTTAATAATCATTTACTAACTCATTCTGAATTATCTTAAAAACCATCGACTACTCTTAAATACAACTGGTTTGTAAATAATGCCATACTTAATTTAGTAATGAAAAGTAAATCATTAACAAAGTATGAAAGTACAATTAGTAAGCACATTATAAATGTGGTTATAAGTCAAGAATAGATTTTTTGTAGCTGCAGTTATAAACTGCTTACTAACGCTTATTAATGTAGAGTTAATGCTTAACAGATAATGAATTCACTAGATGCTAATGCTTAGTAAATGATTGATAATGTGTAGTTATTATAAAGTGTTACCGGAAAAATTCATCTGATGATAAATAAAGTACCAAATCCATATAACGCACACTTTCATTTCACACACCAAACATCTAAGCAACTCCTAATATACCCAGTTGTTGACTTTTGCAGTCAGGAGCAAAACAAAAGATGCTGAACTTCCTCTGAACTTTGAGAGGAGATAAAAAAGAGATGTTTGTCTGGCAAGCTGGAGGCTCTAAATGCATTGCTGATACACAAAGAGAGAGAGAGAGAGAGAGAGAGAGAGAGAGAGAGAGAGAGAGAGAGAGAGAGAGAGAGAGAGAGAGAGAGAGAGAGAGAGAGAGAGAGAGAGAGAGAGAGAGAGAGAGAGAGAGAGAGAGAGAGAGAGAGAGTCAGCAACGTAAAGACATTCTCAAGTGCAAGAGCCAAAAGTCCCTGTTTAAAGTGGATCCATGCTAAAGAAAACAGTTATATATGGTAAATGATTTTAAGCAACAGAAGCTAAACATGATAAATCAAAATTCAGTTTTTTTAATAAACATTCATGCACTACATACATGCATACCCGCCATGTACATAGATAAGCAAATCATAATTTAAAATTGTTAAATGTTTTCTCTGAGTGTTAGGGTTAGATTACAATATCCCTATGTTTTTAATATATAAAACCAAACAGGCAATGTGCCCATTTAGATAAAAAGTGTTTTTAGTTCTTTGGGATTCTAATATTGCAAATCAGATGCTAAAACACAGACCTCCTGTGCAAATAAATGCACTACCAGCAGACATAATTCATTATCAGTGAATCCTCCTTTATATCAACTGAGCTGACCTGCGGCCTTTATTCATCTCCAGTGTCTTGGCAAAGCCAAAGAGGATAAACTGATAAAGAAAAACTCACAAAATCAACTTAACAGAAGCACAAATGAGAATACAAAGGAGTCCAACAATAAAAAAAGAAAAGAAAAGAAGAATAGATGTTGAGTAAAAGACACTGAGAAATATGTGAAGTCATAATATGTGACTGGTGTAATGTATGAGACTCCTTTAACACTGTAGGTGAATAGGGCAGGCAAGCAAACAATCAAAACAAACTGTTAGATTGCATTATTTTCATTATTTCATTATTCACAATTTCATTATTTGATTTTCAAAAATATTACATTTAAATGTGCATATAAGCCATAATATAAATAAATGAAGTCATAAACACTGAAGTCAGGATTAAAAAATAAATAAAAACAAATTTAGAATAAAATGTACAAGATTATTAAAGGGTCACGAAACACCAAAACATATTTTTTGAGCTGTTGACAGTCATATATGTGTCCCACGCTGCTATAAACACTATTAGGACACACATACTTCACTAAAAAGTGAAAATTGGAAAAATTTTGTGTTATTTTGAGCAAATTCATTCTTCCGGTTTGAAACAAATTTTTGAAGCTGGGTCACGGCCATGAGATAGAGTGGATGTCTGTACCTGCGAGTACATCGTGACGTCTCTGAGTGTGCGGCATTAATTCATGAGAAAGACGCGCTCTATTGTGTATGCGGTGCAACTTCATTAATATGCATGATAGCTTTGAAGACTGTTTACCTGTTACAGTGTTCAGACGACAGAGAGACGCCACGTTGTGTTGCCAAAACAAATGAAAGAACGAGAATTTGGAGACACGGGTCATCAGTGTTGCATTTATTATTGCTGCGTTTATTATTGTGCTGCAACGAAGGTTTTGATTTTATTTTCCCGCTATGAGAGCACAAGACTCACGTGTGGATTACAGTGCACGCGACACGCGACAGAAACGCGTTTGTAAGGAACATTTTTTACCCTAGAGCTTTTTGCATCTGAAAATGATGAAATCCGGATTTGCTGCTCGTCTCCTTTTAAAAAAAAGACACAGCTTCAGTTTGTATTGATTGTCTTGTGTTTACAGATTTGGTAAGTGTGAGAGCAGTGCCCTTTGTTTGTTCATTCAGATGGCAAAGTTAGTTCATATTGTCAGCAGAGCTCTTTCAGGTTTTAAAGATATACCATAGTCAAAATGATTTAGTTACTAAGTTTACAGTACGTTAATATCCCTGCAATATTATAGTACAATATTATAGACTGAAAAATCCGCTGCTCTCCAAGTGTAAACTTGTAAACACCACAATCAAACTATTACTATCATGTAGAATTTTTGGCGCATTTTGTGACAGGATAGTCTTTACACACACGGCTTTCTAACGCTACCTACCGAGTGCATCTAAGTTACAGAGAAATGCGGAGGATTTTTTTCTCCCATTCGCCATGCGGTATCAAACATTCCATTAAAACTCCACTGTACAGCAGTTCCTCTCGTTTGTCACGGGGAACATGCAGGAAATGTTCCTGAATAAAAAGTGAAAGTGCCAAATTGAAGTTAAAGTCGACAAATTAATAATTTGTCAAATAATTTGATTACTGATTTCCATGTAAACACAGTCACTGTCTTTCTCCCCTGCGTCTGTGTGTTTGTTTTGCCTGTGATCAGCGCGTGCCTAAATGGAAACTCCCTTCTTTGCAAATCCTTCCCTCTTTCCCTCCCCCGACACTTTCACACTCTCAGAGCTGGACACGCCCACATTCCTGACTTTTCCAAACTAAAGGTGTGTAAACACCCTGCTGAGACAGGGGGGTTTCATGGCCCTTTAAATTACACATACATAATACCCATCTGTAAAACAAAGATTTAAAAATACAACAATAAATAAAACCACAAAGTTTACAGTATTTACTGTAAATACTGCTGAGATTGAGATTTAAATCTCAATCCAGGAGAGAAATTAAACTCATTTTGAGAAAATGCTTATTAAAATATGTATTTTAATGTAAATTTACAGCCACTGATACAGTACATGTCAATCTATCTATCTATCTATCTATCTATCTATCTATCTATCTATCTATCTGTCTATCTGTCTGTCTGTCTGTCTGTCTGTCTGTCTGTCTGTCTGTCTGTCTATCTATCTATCTATCTATCTATCTATCTATCTATCTATCTATCTATCTATCTATCAGCAAACCAACCAACCAATCAATCAATCAATCAATCAATAAATCAACCAATCATTTAGCCAGCCAACCAACCAACCGACCAATCAATCAATCAAAAAATAAGAAGTATTTTGGATATTTTCTTTCCTTTACACTAAAAAATAACCAACAACGTCACAAATCACAAGATAATCTGGCTGATTTTTAAACAATTTCTCCCCTTCAGACATTTCTAGGTAACAAACACGCACACAAGCTGGAGAAACAAAACTATTCAATTAAAAAGTGAGCTTAAAAAAAGTAAAGCACATAAACACAGTCATGGCACAGCGCAAAGTGAACTGGATTTGGACAGCAGAAATGGAAGATCAACTTGTCGATTTGTGGCAACAACCCTTTTTTTCTTTTATTTGTTTATTAATCTGTCATAATTATTGACTTCTCGAGAGATTTGGGAAGATTTTGTGTGTTCATTCGGGTTGAAAACCTGTTGGTGTGTGGTGTGCTGTCTTTGTCATATCGCAGCACATCACACACAATTGGAGCAAAACTGTCAAATCTAGGATTTTTTGGGATCCTCATGTTTGTGGTCTCTAACATTTTGAAAATCTTTTAAGACTATATTATTTTATAGGCTAGATATTTTAGTGTACCCAGCCTTAAACACTGCAGTTGATGGTTGATACGTTGACCTTCTTTTAACCCAACACCATCATTACAGCTTGGCTGAACAGCAAGAGTCTTTAAATAACATCGAAGGCTCTGAACATGAGAGCGATGCCTTAGTAAAACACAAGAAAGCCACTGTTTGAGTCTTCCAGAGCGTGACCTGTTCACCAGGCAGAGCCTCACACAACCAGCCCTCACTACCTTAACCAACTCTTTTTGGCACCAGCTATGGTTTTTCAGTGAGACGATGCTGGCCTTTGACACAGATCTCAGCGCTGCTCAAAGAACAGCCTGTACTGGCATCCAGACAAGCCAGTGTGTGAAAGGAAGAGGTGTTTCAGAGACTGATCCGGGGATTACTGGAGCTTCTGCCCTTCGGCCAGGCTTTGGCTCTCAGCTTTACTCGTCGGTCTCCATCTCTCGCTTTCTCTTTCACTTACTGTTATAAGGGATGTAACTAATCGATAATAGAAAATAATGGACAAGTTTTTTTTTTAGGGGGGATTTGAATCAACATGAAAACAAAAGAAAAACAACATGAAAACAAAAGAAGTAATAAAAAAGAGATACTTAGACTGTGATAGTACTATGAAAGTGAAGGGCAGCAGATATTCAACATTCTTTAAAATATGTTCTATTGTGTTTAACAGAAAAAAAGGGAGCGAGTAACTGATATTTTTAATGTACAGTATAATGTGACCCAGGGCAACGCAGTGGCACAGTAGGTAGTGCTGTTGCCTCACAGCAAGAACGTCGCTGGGTCGCAGGTTCGAACCTCGGCTGGGCTGGGTCAGTTGGTGTTTCTGTGTGGAGTTTGCATGTTCTCCCTGCGTTCGCATGGGTTTCCTCCGGGTGCTCCGGTTTCCCCCACAGTCCAAAGACATGCAGTACAGGTGAATTGGGTAGGCTAAATTGTCCGTAGTGTATGAGTGTGAATGTGTGTGTGTGTGTGTGGAAATTCCCAGAGATGGGTTGCGGCTGGAAGGGCATCCGCTGCGTAAAAAATCGTGCTGGATAAGTTGGTGGTTCATTCCACTGTGGCGACCCCGCAAGGGACAAAGCCGACAAGAAAATGAATGAATGAATGAATGAATGAATAATGTGACCCTAAATAATTAATTCATTGCAATTTTAATCTTTACAATTTACCTTTATCCTTCAAATCACTGGTTTTGCCCAATTGTCAAAAAGAGATATTTAATCAATTATAAAATAACAAAATTTAGAATGCTGACATTTTTTACACGTTTTAATAAATACAAGGCAGAATGTTGCTTCAGCTTTATATTAATGTATACTTCATTTTAAATTATGATAGATAATTAGTCCCCAGGGTGTCATGGTGGCGCAGTGGGTAGCACGATCGCCTCAAAACAAGAAGGTTGCTGGTTCGAGCCCCGGCTGGGTCAGCTGGCATTTCTGTGTGTTCTCCCTATGTTCGCGTGGGTTTCCTCCGGGTGCTCCGGTTTCCCCCACAGCCCAAAGACATGCACTATAGGTCAACTGGATAAGCTAAATTGACCGTGGTGTATGTGTGTGAATCCGGGAGTGTATGTGTGTTTCCCAGTGTTGGGTTGCGGCTGGAAGGGCATCGCTGTGTAAAACATATGCTGGATAAGTTGGTGGTTCATTCCGTTGTGGCGATGTCTGATTAATAAAGGGACTAAGCCAAAAAGAAAATGAATGAATGAATGAATTAGTCCCCATACAACTAATTTACACTTTACTTTCATAACAGTTATTTGAGACTTAAAGTAGACACTTCACTATAATCAATTGAATTCAAACAAAATTTATTTGATGCAGCACCCAAAATATATTGTCTTTAACTAATTTAATGTGGTATTTAAAATCAGTTTTACAAAAAAATCATGACACATTTAATTTCTAAATGTACTACTATTCAATTATTTGAGGTTTATGATATTAGTTTAAATCTCATGCTCATCGAGGCTGATTAAGTTAAGAACTATTAAAAATAAAATAAACTCAATTATAATAAAAAAGTTATAAACAAAAATAAATAAAAACAAACTAATTAATTTATTGACTGACATTGATTCATTAAAAATAGTAATAATAAAACAAAACAAAATAATGACTAAGAAGATGATCACAATCACCATATTATTGATTCCCCACATCTTTGCACTCCCTCGTTGGCTCATTTTTAAGCACTCACTAATGCATCCAGTCCTCGTCTAGTTCACGGTGATGAACTTACCTGACTTTCCAAACCTTACTTACCCGGAAATTCTGTTTTCCTCATCTTCCCCTTGTCTCCTGGTCTCATCATCTTCTTTGTTACCCTAGATCAAACCTATTATCTACAAGCAAATACTTTCAGATAGGCACCAAGCCAATAACGATTACCTGCTCTGCACTGCTGTTTACAAGCCTGTCAATAAACATACCTGGTTCTTGAACAAATACTTTCTCCAGTCTCCCTGTGTGCATGACCAACAGTGTTTCACTATGAATGCCCAACAACCTGAACTCTCAAACGCCTTCTAAGAATTGGTCAATGCTTTAAAAGCATCAATGGCTAGCCACCTCCACCTGCAAGTCCCATGGCTCTATCATCTACATCTAAATACCGGATTTCTACCTCAAGTAAATCTATATATTGAAATGCAGCCTCATGTTCCCTACAGAGTGCACTAACGTGGCTTCCTTATTTCCATCATATTCGGAAAAGCACTGTTATGGGCCAAGTAAATATGGAACATCAACAGTTCAATTATCAATACATATTCTCATTTCCCTAACCATTTTCTGAAGTTCTCAGTATGGACACTGGGGTGCTCTCCACCTCTGACCTGTTGTTTTGTTATGCCAAGTATCATCCACCATTGGCAATTTCACCCTCCACTTTCAGAATTTGGCAGCATCTAGTATTTCTTAACTACTAGCTGCTTGCCATACACCATGAAGCTGCTC
This sequence comes from Danio kyathit, assembly GCA_903798195.1. NCBI lineage: Eukaryota > Metazoa > Chordata > Actinopteri > Cypriniformes > Danionidae > Danio > Danio kyathit. The sequence goes on along the minus strand of LR812529.1, from coordinate 18,310,018 downwards.
ACTAGTTTGTGTCCCACACTGCCTGTCTTCCTATACAGAAAGACATGGACTTTATCAAACTCTCATGCACAGAACGTGCATGCTACCTGGTGCATGCAACCCTTTCTCCATATGCAAGTTGGAGCCAAGTTGAACTTATCTTGTACTGGAGGGATCCACCAACGATCCCATTCCAACACTCTTCAGAAATCAGAGAGGACCCTTGCAAAGTGACACACTGAAGCAAGAAGTCAAAATAACTGCATTTCTCTCATCACTCCATCTTCCCCATCCTCAATTTACTAAGCTTTAGGGTCCATATTCCCAGATTATGCCAGGTCCCATCTGAGTTTTTGGTATTCTAGCATGTCTAGCCACCCGTCTTCCCCATTGGAAATAGAACTGCATTATAGAGCTGTTGCCTGGAGCTAAATTCCCTAAGGATTTTTACGTTTATCTCCTGTTCATCATAGAGCACAAGGCGATGGAGGAATATGTGAAGAAGGCTCTTCAGCAGTGATTTAAACCTCACTGGCTGATTCCAGCTTTTTCTTCATGGGCAAGAAGGATGGAGGTCTAAATCCCTGTATTGACTACAAGGCACTAAACTCTGAAAGAGAAGCTTCCATCTTTTCCAAGTTGGACCTGCAGAGTGCGTACAACATTGTTTATATCAGGGAAGATGGCTTTAATCATCCCCTTAGGGCACAATGATTACCGGGTTGTGCCGCATACTGTTGACTCCATCTCCACAGCCATCTTTCATACCTTCATCATAGAGGTGTTCCAGGAGTTTTTTCCATTGTTTTGTTATTGTCTAAGTTTATGTAATCCTCATTTACTCCCAGAAATTGTCTGATTAATGCCAACACGTGACTCAGATTATTCAATGCATTTGTCAACATCATCTGCTTTTCAAACAGGAGAGTTTCACCAATCCTCAGTCCAATTACTTGGAAATGTCATCAGCCCAGACAGAATGCATATGAACCAGGTGAAGGCAAGTCCCAAGATGACCCACACCCCAAATGGTCAAGGAACTCTATCTAGAATTACAGAGAGATAAAAGTCTAATTGACTTTACTCCTTCGTGTTAAACTCATTACCTTAGCCTGGAACACCCATGACCACAAAACACCCATGCCGACACTGCTTCCTCCAAGTGATCCTCCCAGTCTACATCCTTGTGCTTACTTTTCAAAGAAGTTGTCCTCAGCATACGTGTATTATGATATTGGTATTGGAGCTGTTGGCAATCAAACTTCCCTTTGAAGAGTGGCAGCACTGGATATAAGAAGCTGATCATTTCTTTAAAATAAAGAATGTGCCATGTGCCATGTCTACAATGCCCAGATACTTGCCTGTGGGGAATCTGGTACCCCTTCCCATACTTCAATGGCCCTGGTCTCACCTCTGGGTGAATTTCATTATACATCTACCTTCCAGAAGGATTTATTTGTGTACTGATTGTAGTTGACTGGTTTTCCAAGTCTTATAAATGAATTGTCCTTGCTATACAGTTTGTCTCCTCATCTCCTAGTGTCATCGTCTTCTGTGTTCCCCTGCATCAAACCCATCACTTGTGCACAAAGACTTTTAGATAAGCACCAAGACAATAACAATTACCTGCTCTGCATTGCTGCTTACAAGCCTGTCAACAAACATACCTGGATCTAATCATGTCCCTGTGCATATGACTAATGATATGTTATTGTATTTTAAACCAGTTTTACTGTATATTTAATTCACAGCACACTCTTAGAAATAAAGATACGCAAACTGTCACTGGGCTGGTACCTTTTTAGAAGCTACACATTTGTACTTAAAGGGTCCATATTGGTACCTCAAAAGTATATATTAGTACCCAGGGCTTGACATTAACTTTTTTGATCACCAGCCACTGTGGCTAGTAGTTTTCCAACATTACTAGCCACTCGCCATTTTCACTAGCCACAATTTTATTGTTGAGAAAATATATTTTATACACATAAATATGACTTTAACATGCTAAAATTACTTGATTTAGATTTTGCGTTATCTCCACATGCCTCATTCATTTCACTTTTTGTGTGTCGTGTATGAGCTTGCTAAATGTTCATGAGCAAATGGGTCATGGTTTCATAGTATTACAATTAGTTTTTATTTTCAGAGCTCAAAATAAAGGATTTACCAAAATTATCTCTGACCACACCAAACATAAACAATTAATTATTTCTTAGCCACAAAATTTAAATGTGTCAAAACAAGCAAAATATAGCTGTTTACTATACTTCTTATTTAACAAAAAAGATCACCAGTTAACTACACATAAATGGGGAGTAATCTCCCATTAAAGCAATGTTATTGTAAAAAATCCTAATTAAACCACATTACGCAAAAGAAGGTAGGTAATAAACATACCGTGTGACAATGAAAGGATTATAACGCACACGGTTAACGTTAGACCCATAAATAATCTGTTCAAATAATGGTTAAAGTGAAAGCAACTGGTGCTGCTTACAAAAATACAAATCTGGAGCTCTTGAAAGCAGCAAGACTGTGGGTGCATGTTCATCACTTTTTGTCTAGTCTATTTGAAAGAGAACCGATCACATCAGCTGTGTTTCTAGACACAGTTGCTTCAGGCATGGAAACGGGAGCGCACGCGCGTGCGTTTTAAACAGTCGCGCACATCACCTCAGCTGTAAGCGCGAGTAATCATCCTCTCATTCGGTATTCATCTGCTTTTTTATTTCTCACGCGAACGAAATATGTTTGTCAATCGTGTTGCTTCTCAATTCTAAGATCACCTTTGCATGCATATTGGACCATTCTTATTGTCGAACCCTGCTTTTATGAATTATTATCCGGGAAAATAATTTCAACCAGCCAAAGTGGCTAGTGGGAGTGTCTGTCTTACCACTGTTGAAATCTACCTGCATTTGGTGGGTTGGCGGGTGTTAAAGTAAAGCCCTGTTAGTACCTAAAGATTTTAAGAGGAACACTTTTGTACCTTTTAGGTACTAATATGTACCCTTGAGGTATTAATATGGACCTTTTAGGTACAAATTTGTACCTTTTGAAAAGGTACCACTACCACTCCAGTGACAGCTTGCGTACCTTTATTTCTGAGAGTGCATAAATGCTTTTTATACTTAAATTTAAACACTTAAATGTATGAAAGTATGCATTTCTATTATTGAAACACTTAAAAAATAAAGAGATAATATTAAGTATGTTATAAATAAAAAAAAACATACAAATAAATAATTGTTTAAAATTCTTTAATAATAAAATATTACTAATTATTAGGAGTGTGACGAGGCGCCTACTCCACGAGACGAGACACGAGATTGGGTTCACAAGAACGAGACGAGACGAGATTTATACACTATTTTAAAGAAATCCTTAATGATGAAACATATGAATGGATTAGTCTTGGAACAAAACAATTTAGGTTATAAAATTATAAAATTGTAATACATTTACTTCCATTTTTATGTATGGGATTTCCATAATTATTCAAAAAATTTTATGTATGCAATAGTTTCATATTAGTTTATATTAAACTCTATGCAATGAACATGCAAACACAGCAACATATTTGTTAATATGTAAATGGAAAATAGCAAACTACTGACTGGCTTTTCCCCTATAGAATTTCACAGTATTTACATTGCAGATCTTGATGGTGAATTTGGATTTTGTGACAGTATCCAATTGTTAAAGGTGACTCGTATCCGATTGTCTGCATTTACACAGCACATGGCAAAAGGATAATGACCAGGGAAAAAAGAGCGGGCGCTGACTGACAGCTGATAATAAAAAAGCATTCTTTTCTCCATTCCTGTATTTATTCTGTTCGCAGGGTTACATTTTTTTATTTTATTTTTGACAAGTTGTTTTGATATAGTTTATGACAGAAACGTTCTCATTTGGCCATCTTCTTTTAATCTAGGTCTTTTTAAACCAGTAGGCATCTTAATGTAATGTCCATGGCGCGATTTATGCACGTGATGTATGCAACAGTATTATTTTATATTGGTTACGTGGTGGATGTTGTGCTCTCTTTCTCTCTCGTGAACATGCTTAAATACTTGTGCTACATCACAATTTAAAAGCTTTTTTTAGTCTTTGTGTAGAATTTGGTCACTTGAACCATGAAAAGAAAACGTTCAGCATAAACATGTTTGGTAATGATGAAGGCGGGTGTGTGTGTTGAGTCTCCAGCAGTTCAGTATGTGTGTAGGTGCAGAGAATATAGTGTCAAACATCTGTGTGGACTGTCCTGTCGCAAAATGCAGCTTGAAGTCCTACACAGTGGTAATAGTTTGATTGCGGCGTTTACATATCTGTGCTGCACTTCAATAATGCGACTTACTGCACATCTGACTCCGGTGAGAAAAAAAAAACGGTTACGTCACACCCGCCCGCACAACCGAGTGACATGTGCAACACAGAGGTCAGCCTTACCTGGTGTGTGCAAAGCACTTGATTTGCGGTTCAAATTCAATCCTGCTTCCAATCTTCAATGCTAATTTCACCCTCACGCTCCATCATGCTAACATATCAACACACAAGACTACTTTTCACCTCGACGAGAAATCTCGTTGCGTTTTAATCTCACGAGATCTCGTGACACCCTTACTAATTATCAATATTTTCCCTTGCCCTGCCAATACAACTCTAAAATAAAAGTTAAATGACACTACAAATCAATAATATATTTAGCCCCTACTTTGTGCATATGTATAACCAGCTTTACATGAAACACATGTAAGATTTTTGTGTTTCGTTTCCCTAACATTCTAGTTTTTGATTAAAAGCTTTGTTGTATTGTGTTATTTTGTGTTTCTCTTGTCCAAATATTTTGCTGTTTTCCAATTTCTTAATTTGTTTGCCAGTGCCTTTCTCACTGGAGTAGAGAGAGTGTTGAGTTTTCTGTTAATGACCCTTGTCTGTCACAGCCTACACCTGATCCTTGCCTGTCAGATTATGAGCTGCCTCACGCATGTGTTTCATCCAAGCGGCAACCTCCCGCGGGAAGCCAATACGAAAGTAACTAAAACTGCAATTCTAAAACTGCAATTCATCGACAAGACATTTGGCCATAGAAGAAATGGTCGTGCCCAACTGAGCCAGGTTTCTCTCGAGGTTTTTTAAATCTTCGCTTTCGCCAATTGGTGCAGTTTTTTCCTCGCCGCTGTCGCCACTGGCTTGCATGGTTCGGGATCTGTAGAGCTGCGCATCGATGGATTTGCTCTTCAGTGTTTGGACTCTCAGTAGTGATTATTAACCCACACTGAACTGAGCTAAACTGAACTGAACTTAATCTCTGAAAACTGAACTGACACTGTTTCAATTCACTATAATCTTCCATGTAAAGCTGCTTTGACACAAATCTACATTGTATAAGCGCTATACAAATAAAGATGAATTGAATCGACTCGAGGGGGTGGCTCCAGGAAATCCAAGTGCTTTCTGACTGCATTGGTAAATTGGCCATTTGACCAGCTGATAAAAAACATGTTTACAGTCTGGTACAAAAGATGGCTTTGGTGCATATAGTTATGATTACCCTTCATGACAACTGTGAGGGGGGTGAATTTGTTTGATAACTCATCCGTTTCATTTTATTAAGTTATATTAAGTCTGCATAATTAAGGATGTGGCCACTTGAGTGACAGCTAGGTCTAGCTGCTCGCTGTCTCGTCACCTCAGCTGTATCTGGCTAATTAGCCGCTAAGCTCAGCATATACATCATACTTTTGTTTTGTTTAATGTTTCTTTACACAGTCAATTGCCTTTTGGAATTATTTCCTGCAATTATCAGATACTATAGCATGCTGTGTGCACTTAATTGTGCTTAGAAATCGTTCAAGTTGCCTCCATTTCCCAGGTGAGTGAAATTATATACTTATATACCATCTCTATAAATGTAATTGTTTTACTTAAGATAACTTATAATTTATAATTCTCTTTAGACCAGTATTGCACTCCAGAATCTGACAGATTGATTAGCTACGCTATAAAACAGTCATCTAAAGCGTTGTCATACAGTGTTAGTGCTGGATTTTATAAACAGCCTTGCATTTACTAACACAGATTATATTTGAAGTGTTTGGAAGTAATTCACATTTTCCTCCTGTAGAAAAGTATCGTAAGAACAAATCTTAGTGGCTCAATGTGTTACAACAGTGTTTCTAAAAGTCTAAACACTTTATTGATATAGTGTACAACCAAGCACCTGTGGTCAGAACACAAACGAGTCACGGATAATGAAGTATTAAGCGTTTTTCCAAAGTAAAAAGTCTGTCTAAGCCAGGTCTAAGCAAAATGCCAAGAATCCAGCATGCGTCTGTAACTCCGCTCACTCTCCGCCTCTTTGCCCTTGTTTGGTATCCCGCGATTGGTGCGATGACGCGCAAACAAAATGGCGACGGTTGGCCGCGCCTACTTGTAGCTTCTTTTGCAGTGTTCAGAAACCTATGGTGTGCTGTCACGGATACTACGCCCATATCTTTTACAGTCTATGGTTTCATCTGTCTCTCTCTCTGCTGACTGTGAACTCCTCTGAACTCTGTGAATGGTTGACCACAAACTGTGTGATCTACGGCAATTATTAACTTGGCTCGAATAAAGTTGTGTGCTTCTGGATTTGGCCCCTATGTTGACGCATCACACACTACACAATCTGACAACAACTCTGTCACTCAACAGTTCTGTCCAGTCACTAACCACAGCCAATGAAATGTTCAGGGTGGAGTTGTCAGAAAGAGGAGAACACCATTGGCTGATTGGTAATGATGACATTTACTGACACACAGAGTTTGAAATCTCTCTGAAACCGTTCAAGGGAGTGTTTGCAAGCATCATCGATCAGATGAAAAAATACAGTTAAAATCAAAATTATTAGCCCCCCTGTTTATTTATTTATTTATTTAGTTAGTTTTAAGTTATGTTTTAATAACTAATTTCCAATAACTGATTTATATTATCTTTGTCATGATGACACAAAAGGAAGAAAAAAAAAATTGAAGGGGGGCTAATAATTCTGACTTCCACTGTACATACATACATACATGCATGCATACATACATACATGTATACATACATACATTCATACATACATACATACATACTGTGATCTAATTTCAGATATCAATGATCACGATCTGAAGCACAACAAACAAACAAACAAACAAACAAACAAACAAACAAACAAACAAACAAACAAACAAACAAACAAACAAACTATATCTATTTTATCTTTCCTCCTGACAAACCTTTTGGGTTCCAGCATTTGTTTATTTCCTTAGAACAGATATCTGGCATAGCAATCAGGAACGCATATGGATCAATAAAACAACAGCTAAACAAGCAAAGGCCTCTAGTTAATATTATAAATCAGTTGTTCATGAGCATAAACTCTCTCCTCAGTGGGTCAGCTCAGACCTCCAAACATCTCTATTCATCTTTTTGAGAACGGTGTAATTGGCTTAATTCTAGAACAAGTTTGCACTAGTTTCAGTCTTTAATCATACTGTTCTGCATGTACAGTATATAAAAAGGTTGAAGGAGTAAAGAAGGAAGCAAAAGTCATCATAAAGACCTTTTCACTTTGTGCTTAATCCTAGCTTGTGGTTGTATTAAACTCTGCTTTTTAAACCTGGGTAGAAACATGCTGGTATCACTTTTTAATCTGCATTGTAGAATTTAGAATTCTTAGAATTCTGTAGAATAATTTGAATTTTACAGCTAAATGCTTAGTAACCGACATCCAATTGGATGGCTCATGTTCATGTGTTTTAGCAATTTGTTTTAGCATATTTGAACCAGTATTTTTTGAAATGGGATGCAAGAGTACAAACAAGGATGGCAAAGGCTGCAGCATCTGGGATAAATCCCTAATGTGCCTATTGAGGCCAGGGGAGCACAGCTCTCAGCTTTCCATTACATGTTTCACTTACTCCGCTAAACCTCACTCCCACCCGGGTCACGGCACCAATTTAAAACTTTTGCTTCTATTCACATAACTTCAAGTGAGATTCAAACCAGCATTTCCTGCATGGGAGGTGGGTGTGTTAAGAAATACACTAAAGATCACAGGTTCAAGCAGCTTAAAAGCTCCTTAGATTCTGTGCTTATAGTTTTTCAGCCATGATTCACCCGCATACCGATTTAAATAAATATTGTTATATTGCTTTTTGTCCTGTTGTTTGGGAATGTGGGGTTTTATTAATGCAAGCACTTTTAAAGAGCCCCTATTATACATTAAAAAGGGTCATATTTTGGTTTTAAGGGTCCCCAACAACAGGCTGATATGCATGCAAGGTCAAAAAACACTTTCATTGTCTTATAATATGTATTTATTTTTACCTAATTATCCCAGCGATTCCAATAGGAATCGTTCAGCAATTAATTTGTTCCCAAACCCCTCCATAGCGCAAAGCTAATCTGCGCTGATTGGACCAATGACCCCCTGTTGCGATTGGTCGACAGCGTTCTGCGCGAGACAGAGTGAAATGTCCAGCGCAGCTTATCAACAATATTGAAGTAGTCAGAGTGCTGAGTGTGTGTGTGTGAGCATACCTGCCAACACTCCTGCTTTTCCCTGGAGTCTCCTGTATTTCAGACCCATCTCCAGCCATCCACCCATTTTGTTATTTATCCCGTAATTTCAACCAGCCCCTTCCCCGGTCCTCGGCATTTTGGTACGGTCTGTGAAACCCCCGGGTCGCAAACACTGGTATAGGATCTGATCGAAGCGCCCGCCCGAAACATGCTTCATAGTAGTTAAGGTTAGTTAAGGCCGCAGGTTTCAATTTTCCCAGGTTTGTGTGCGGAACAATTGGGCGGGGCTTTTGTTTCGTATCCACATCATGCCGAAACGGCTAAAGACTCGTTATCAAGACAATTCATCCGAATTACTATGAGTCGACTCTTTTATAGATGAGTCAATAGTTTTAAACACTGGCCACTTTCAGATTTAAGCCTTAGCTGGATATTTCACTTCACTTAGAGCTGTGTTACACACTACATGAAAGGTCATTTTCAAAAACCCATAATAGGGGCTCTTTAAGATGTATAAATGTAGTAAACACCTGTTTGTATTAAATAAACAAACATATCTGCATGGTCATATACAATTAAATACACGGGCAACAAAAAACAACTACAGTGTCCTCAGACCTAAAAATTCACCTATTCAAAAGAATATAATAAACAGTGATGGGTATTTTGAACTGAAACGTTACAGACACATTCTGGAGACACCAACACATATTATTAGCCCTTTTAACTAACAAACATTAGCCCTTTAAATTATTTTGTTATTAATCAGATGATAATAGTAAATATGTATACTTTTTTTCCATGGGCTTTTCCATAACAGGTTCTTGGTCCCAGTATCAATGTTACCAGAAAGTAATCTTTATTTGCACAGCTCCTCCAAGCAGAGCTCTGTTAGCCCCTAAAGGCCCTGGTATGCTTCAAATGAAGTTCTAAAAGGCTGAGTGATGATATACTGTTTTCAAACACTCCAACAACCCCTTGCTGATTTGTAAATGTGCCACACTGCTTATTTGAACCCCTAAACACAACAATGGCAGCTGAGAGGGAAGAACAGCTTCATAAACATCTCATCTGGCAAACAGCCTTCTTTGCGAGAAGCGCTGCCGCAGCACATCAGAACTTTACATTGTTTTCTATTTGCCACGAGCAGACACAGAGGACCCTATCATACACCCGACGCAATAAGGCGCAAGACATGTTTGGTGTGATTTGTTGCTGTTTTCTGACCAACGCAACCCTAATTTTCCCGCTTTGCACCAAGTTGTTGAAATAGTAAATCCATTTGAGCCACGTCATGGACTCATGAGTGTTCTGATCTACTGTAGAAGGGAGGTGTATTGTTGATGCGTTGCTATTTTGAGGCACGAAAATAGACTGCGCAATTGACCAGCTGAAAGCTACCCATAACTCAATAAGAGATTAAGCACAATTAAGCCATGCGCTTTAGACTTTGCGCCTAGATCATTAAAATAGAGCCTCGAATGGTGCCTCCAATGTGAGAAAACTCATAATAAAGATGTGACGTGATGAGGTAGGCTTCTTGTACAGTGTGTTAACCCTATCTGATTCTTTAAAAACTCTCATACAGGGTCATAAAGGTACGGATTAATCAGTGTCACAGTTGTGGGTTGTGCGCACTCCCTGGTGTGTCTGTTATTGTCACATGGTTTTGTTTTGTTTCAGTCATGTTCTGACTGAATGATCATTCGCAGCAGCTGTGGCTAATTGTCAAGCCTATATCTAAGCGCTGGGTTTTTGTATCATTGTCAATTTGTTATCGGTGATCTTTGTTACTCTGTGTCACGTCAGGACGTTCTGTGTTTCTCAGGACCTCTAGCTCCATTTTCCGTAGAGCTACTTAGACTTCACTGGTTCTTCTATACAGCACCACGTTTATTATTATTTTTATTTCTGTTTTGATCTGTTTTTGTTTACCATTTATCACCGGTCATTAAAGACCTTGCATCTTGGATCCTTTCATGTTGCTATATATTATTTTGGGAATCGCAACACTCTGCTACTTGACTCTCTGGTGTATTCATATGGCTATTGCTGTTATTTTGAATGCTGTTCATAGCATGAAAAACTAATCAAGGGGTTCCAGAACACACCCACTGATTGCAAAATTCCCACGGACCAATGGTAGCTCAAAAGTGTTTAGGAGCCAAAATTAACACCAAAAAGTTTGTTTTGTTGAGCTGTTTCAAACTGCCAAAACAAACTCAAAAATAACTTTTGGCCAGATTTAGTTTGAAAGAATATCATTTCAATTATTTATTTGAATTGTTTGAGTATAATGAACCTCATTCCTATAAAAGTCATTTCAGCAATACAACCCCTGGGATTCTATTTGTGCTGCCCCAAGCAGGATTCAATTGGGTGTTCCTAGCATCAGAGAAAGGTATGGTAGAGTGGCTTTTGAGCCCAGGATAGTGATTTTTGCAGGTCTACTTAGGTGGCCTCTGCTACACTCACCTTCCCAAGCCTCACTCCCGAGGTCATGGCACCAATGTAACCTCTCTGGCCCTATTCAGACCAGAAAGCAGGGTTAAAATGGGCATTTCTGGCATTGATAGGAACACCAACAAAACTGCTAAAGACCACAGCCTCTAGCATCATACTCCAGTGTGTTTTTGAGGTCAAGGAAGTGAGGTCTATCTGCACAGCTCTTACTAGTTTACCTCCATTGCACTCCCCCATGTGGGTATACGGGAAAAATTATATTTACAGGGTTGCACATAAGCGTCCGCAGGTGATTTGTAAATGAAATTTGAGAGCACCAGAGAAGTACTTTCACCAGAGATTTCAGGTTAAGTTCAAATATACATCACATTCCTGGTGAATATAGCCAATACATTTTGGTGCATCAAAACAAAACAGTTTTAATAAACAATTATATCCATTAAAAAGAGAGTTTGGTCACCTAAAATCTTTAAGAATGGAAAGATAACGCATTTGATTTTAAAGAGGGTTATTACACAAAAATATGAACAAAGTATAACATTTCAATAAAATGTATATTATGTATATAAATATTTTTATGCTTCTCTCGATTTGCCCTGTTTATTAAAATTGTATGTAATAATTTAGTGTGTGGGCGACGCAGTGGCGCAGTAGGTAGTGCTGTCGCCTCACAGCAAGAAGGTTGCTGGTTCGAGCCTCGGCTGGGTCAGTTGACGTTTCTGTGTGAAGTTTGCATGTTCTCCCTGCGTTCGCGTGGGTTTCCTCCGGGTGCTCCGGTTTCCCCCACAGTCCAAAAGACATATGGTACAGGAGAATTGGGTAGGCTAAATTGTCTGTAGTGTATGAGTGTGAATGAGTGTGTGTGGATGTTTCCCAGAGATGGGTTGCAGCTCGAAGGGCATCCGCTGCATAAAACATGGGCTGGATAAGTTGGCGGTTCATTCCGCTGTGGCGACCCCTGATTAATAAAGGGACTAAGCCGAAAAGAAAATGAATGAATGAATGAATTTAGTGTGTGCGACTAAATACAAAAAAAAATAACATGTGACATTCATTGTATGTCTGAACTTTGTATACAGAAACAGTTTGGGGATATTTCCGTGTGACCAAAAGTCTGTGAAACATTATTGTTAAAAAGTTCAAATGTATGTTAAACATTAAAATTGCGTAACAAGGAAAAAAAAATGTTTATGTCCACTAAGAAGAATGGAGATACTGCTTGTCATGTCTGCTTCGGACATTAAAAGGAAAATCCTGAGCAAAATAAAAAAGAGCTGACATGAATAAATGGAAGGACAGAGTAAGGAAGGCTTTGAGGGATGCTGGGAAAGCATATTTGAATCGAAAAGGAAAACAAAAAGCAGAGAAAAATCCACCGAAAGAGGTGAGTGGAAAAAGTATGTGACGTGATCTCTGTCTCTGAACGCACTGAGGAGTGCTAAACAGCACAAAAAAGTTAACCTATCAAAATAAACAACATACCATATTTAAGCTGTATCAATGCATATTTCCTGCCAGTCCTGTGAAAACTACGGCAAGCAGAGTTTATTTGTTTATATATTTATTTTTATCATGAGATGGCGGAGCGCGAGAACAGTTTGAAACAGCATAAACACAGCGCATATATATATATATATATATAAATAAATATATACACATACATACATACACGCAGCCAATGCACATGTCTATATTTCTAAATAAATGACAATAGCTATGATGTATGTCTGCATTTTATGCATTTATTGTCGTATTCATTTATTTATTGTCTATTGTTAATAATTGATTCTTATTGCCTGTACTGTAAGAAGGTCTATCTATGTATTGTACATCGTTTTTAAATAATAATAATAATAATAATAATAATACTTGAAAGAAATGCTTAATATTAACCTGAAGTTTAAGTTATTGTATTAAAACTAAGATAATGGCATCAGATCTTTATTGTTTAAAGTGATCTGATGAAATGGAGCTATACAATTATTCCACATTAACTGGACATACTGTATAGCGTTCTTCCACATTTGAGAAATATAAATCACAATAACTTTAGATTTGTAATACTGACACTGAAAAATGTTTTCTCCTTAATTGAGAAGCTTTTGTTGTCTATCTTCAAGTAAAATAAAAATGTATAATATGATGTTCTCAATTCAAATGAAAAAAAATGGAAATAAATTGAAAATATGGACTATGGTTCTTCATCTCAAGGCCTCAATTATTTACAACATTTTAATTTGGGTGTACAAATGTTTCTGATCTGTGATCTTAAGTTGTTGTTTTTTTTAGATATTCTCTAACAAAGATTGTTTCAATGCATTTAAAGGGACAACAAGTCACAAAATGAACCGTTTGCCATCATTGCTGTCAAGGAGGAAGAGGGAACACACTCGACGACACACGAGAGGACTTAAATGTTCTTGAAGATGACGTGGTGATGCCTTTAAATTCCTGGTTCAGTGCACGGACATAGTTTGAGCTTCTTTATGCCCTTCACATGAACTACTCCAAGAAACTGACTTTTTAATCTCTTTAAATTTGTGAAAAAGGTCATGTTGACACATTGATTGATTGATTGATTGATTACATTTGGGCTGCTTACAGATTTGTTTAATACTTGCTAACGTGTTTTGTACTTGATATACTTGAATGAAATAAATGTATTATTTCAATAAATGTGTCTTAATACCTCCTTTTTATGTAATTTCTTGTTTACGCATGTTAGTTTTTGCTTTATATTAAACTCTGTTTGTGTTCAGGATATATAACTAATTAAGTCCAAACAACTGTATAGCTACTCAAATGGTTTGAGGAAACCGATTGCGGCAAACCATTTAAGTTGACTAACTTTATTTATTTGAGTTCAGTCACCTTAAACCATTTGCCACAATCAGTTTCCTCAAACCATTTGAGTAGCTATACGGTTGTTTGACTTAAATCGTTTAAGTTAACTGAACTCATACAGATTTAATAAGTGAACTTAAATCGTTTAAGTTACTAATACTCTAAACGTTTGACAATATGAACTCAAATACCATAAGTGCATATGATTCAGTATATATAAGTTTACAGTACTCAAACCTCTTGTTTTTAAGACTTAAACGGTTTGCCGCAATCGGTTTTCTCAAACAGATTGAGTTAACTTATCGGGTTTTACAGTGTAGATTAATTCCAGATTTGGCAATGGTACTGACTCACCTAATGTATACAAACATATTATTGTAAAGCATCCTATATACATTTGAGTCCTCAAAAATCTCCACAGATAAGCATCAGTGCATCTACAGCAGCCGGCTAATGTTGCTGTGCCTCTACTACACAAAATAATTCCTTTAATAAGGCTCCTAAATTATAAAAAAAAGGTTATCACAAATGTGCCTTTGAGAACTGTAACAAACTTCATCATTATGAAATCCATGAAGCCACCACATGCACGGAACGTGTTACAACATCAAACCCTCAGAGAGCTGAAGTGCTGATGAGAATCCAATGCAAAGGCTCACAAACAACATTATAAATCATTTTGCACATTCCTAATCACTCGTATTTCCTTGGGAATAAGTGCTGTGATCAATTGTACAGTTAATGAGAAAAAAGGTTTGCATTAATGTTATGATTATGCCTTAATTGTGCAAACATAATGGAAGGAAACACTGAAAATTGACTGTGGTAAGAGGAGTCACGACTGCTGCATGTTGATGCCTCGATAGGCTTCCACTGCATGTTAATGTGATAGAGGAAGGGGTGTGTATTTGTGAGTGTGTGCATGTGTGTGGGTGATTGATGGTCTCAAAACCATAGCCCTGTGTGTGATGCCCTAGGGACCCAACCATAAACACACAGCCTCGTCTCAGCAATGTATCTGAGCCTCTGACAACCCTGCTTCCCAGAACTCCTTCAGCATCCTCTCCTCTTTCACATTCCCAGGCTTAAGCACAGGTCTCCACTGCAAATACGCAGTAATTGTCTTCACTTTCCTCCATTCTGCCACATTAGCACCGAGGGCCACATTAAAACCTGGTTTACGTAACAGAGAATGCATTACGGATCAATGGATGCAAAAAGGGATTTGTGAGACTATTACCACTTCAAAGGGGCAAACAGATGAGCTGCGACACGCTACAGAGTAAACACAAAATGGTGGAGGAGATTAGAAGGCCAGGTGAGGAACTAGAAGCAAGGGATGAATGGCATACATTATAACATCACATGTAAGATTAGCCTCGCATGTTATTTCACCGCAGAATGGGCCAGTAGTGTTTGCACATTGTCATTTGAACTATGCTGCTTGACTTAGTGGAGTATAAACTTGCACAATTGAACATGACGCTTTTGTACCAGTGCTTCCCACACATAGACTTTACTTGGGCAGGCTGCTAAGGTATATTTAGTGACACATTTTTATTAAATTTTATTTTTACGGTTATTAAAATCCTTTACACTTATTGTATCTGCCCAATAACCAAACATCTGCGATCGATTAAAGAGCCCCTATTATGGGTTTTTAAAAATGACCTTCCATGTAGTGTGTAACACAGCTCTAAGTGAAGTGAAATATCCAGCTAAGGCTTAAATGTGAAAGTGGCCAGTGTTTAAAACTATTGATTCATCTATAAAAGAGTCGACTCATAGTGGTTCGAATAATTCGGCGCTGTAACGAGTCTTTAGCGTGCCGGCATGACGTCAATATGGAATTCAAGCCCCGCCCATTTGTTGCGTGCACAAGCCCGGGAAAATTTACCAGGTTGGGAAGGGCGAGCCACACGTCTTCAAAGAAAAGGCCTTCAAAAAGAAGCGCCAATGTGGAGTGTGCAGGCAGAGCGTGGAGAACCTGGACTCTTTTTGTCGAGGTGAGTGACCAGAACATTTCAGCCCTTGTATTTTTTTTATAAAAAAAAAAATTTAATTAAAAAAAAATAATAATTTTTACATTTTGTCGGCTCCGCCCACAAACACTGTCGAAAAAAAAAAAAGGAAGACAAACACTGTAGCAGATCCCGGTTGAATCAAGTCGCATAGACGCTGTGCTCTGAAGTGGAGGAAAAGTTAGTGTTATTTTCCCTATCCAAAGATGAGGCTGTGGTTGAAGTGTATTTTTGAAAAAATACCTCAGCATTATAACCCCAGCCTTGTGCTGTGTTCCTGTCATTTTTCTGACGAGTGCTTTAGCAATCTACACGCTTACAATGGGGGATTCATCTGCCGTTTGTTAAAGGAAGGATCAGAAAATCAGTGAGAGGTGGTGCCTTTTCCATTTAAAAAATACATTAATAACAAGTGTAAAAATGGCAAGTGACACTTATGCCAAGTTCAGACTGCATGATTTAACTGGGTTAGCGTTCTGTCTGTGCTGTGTTTACACTGTAGGATAGATCGGCGACAGGAGAGTTCACACTGCATGACTTTAAAATAGGAAGAATCACAGACAACTTTATCCAAACTACGTCTCACAACCAAACAAACGTGAGAAGTGACATGGAAACAACGCTAGGTCACGTAATATATTTTTCGTTATTAACTACATAATGTAAACAGAAGGCTTTAGCTTTACTTCACCTGACTTTTGAAGAGAATTAACAATCTCTCCTCAATTTTTTTTGCTCTTCGACTGATTGTGATATTGCTCAGATGACACGTCAAACAGATACAGTACTCCTGCCAAATTTACACTAGTTTTTCCTCCATTTCTTGGGTCCGAGCGCTTTTAACTTCTTCCCCAGCCTCCCGCTGGCCTGCAGGTACCCGTACTAGTGGATGCTGCTCTTTCATTGGCTGTAGGTGAGCGCGGATGTTATTTTCAATCAGAACACCTTTCACACTGCGTGATTTGAATCGCCGACAGCTCCAGCTATTTAGCATGCCAAATATCTGTTGGGTGTCGGCGACTCATCTGCGATTCTCTCATATCGCGTCCTAAATAGTTCATATTATGGGTGTAACGATACACCAAAGGCACGATTTGGTGCGGTTTCTGTTTGCTGTGGGGTTAGGGTTGACGTCATCTTAACAGCAATGCTAAGGAACAATAGATTCACTTAATAACAAGAACAACTAAACATTTTCTTTATTAACTTTGTCATCACATTTTAGTACAGTCAGGATACCAGAGTAAACAACAAACATTAAATAAATACCTCCAATACAGACTAGTCAGAAAAAAACAATTCTCTTTAGTGCAGCCATCTTAGCTAAGTAAACTAAAATTAAATAAATAACTGCAGTGTAGACTAGTGAAAGATAAACAGGCTTGTCCTCTCTAAGGACATTTGGAATATTCAAATAAGTTTTAAGTTAAACACCATAATATCCACATTCTCAGGTAAGAGGCTTGATCTCTGTGCTGTAACAATATCCACTATGTGCCCTATGTTATGTCAAACAAATAGAACTACGAAAAACAGACATAGTGATGCTCATTTTTATATGAGTTTTCATTTAGATAGATAGGTTTCCATTTAAATTAATGAAAAAATATACATATAATGTGTGTTTGTAAAGTGGTTTTTACATGACATATTCACCAGTAAAATACATTGCAGTTTTGTGTGAAACTAATGTTACGGTTGTAGACGTATATAGGTTATATTTTTGCCTCCCGTTCTCTCTCGCTCTCTCCATGCCTGTCATTTCTGTAGGTCCGCCTTCATGACAGCTGATTGGTCAGGAGACCGATCTATTTTCATTGGGCGACGTGGCGCGGGGATATAAAAAGGACGCCAGGAAAAGCGGAGGAGATCGCTTTTTACTTTGATCTTGTTTTTCGTGTATTTTGCTAACATGATTATGATTTTCGTTGTTTTTGCTAAACTTTCGTTTGGGTAAAATAATTTTGCATTACTTTTGCCCATTTTGAGAAATTTTGTGATTTTCGTACATTTTTATTTCGACTGATTTGTTTGTTACTTTTTAGCGCAGCCCTTTCCCGTCATATTGAGCTATACTTCCTCAAGTTCACTCTGCGTTGCACAGGAGGTCCATCCGTCGGTAGTTAAAGCAATGAATTTTGCATTGCTCAGGTCCTCCACTAGATTGGCTCTTAGTTCGCTGTAAGGTTGAGGCAGCACATTCTGACGTAAATGCGGTCGGCTTGGTAATTGGTATCTGGGCTCCAACATACTTAGCAAATGTGTGAATTCGTCGTTCTCAACAACGGAAAACGGTAGCATATCTAGTGCCATGAAAATGAAAACACCTATTGCCTTCGTGATTGTTTTAGCATGGTCGGCAATAGCTTGTAGTTTCAATCTAAAGGCAGTGGGAAAGATTTCCTGTTTTTAAGGTTTCTTACGTGTGCCACTGATATCAATGTTGGGGTGATGTCTCCTGAGATGAGCTTGCATATTAGAAGTGTTTCCTGTCATATAAGTAAGTTTCGTAAAACAGTTACGACAGATAGTGTGTGCTTTGTCTACGACACAAATTCCATTCCTGTACACCACTGGAAAACCAAAATGTTCCCACACAGGCGACATAAATGTGTCTGGGGTATCTGCAATCTCAATACTATGCGAAGCAGCCATTCTGCATATACAGTAGTAACCGAGTGTGATCGCTCATGACATGCACTTGGAAAATACTAACTTTAGAATATAATATTTAGAACAAAAGCTCATCATTACTAATACAATTTAATCAAATGTGATACAATAAAGATGTGTTTAAATTCAATTAGTAAGAGACAAGTGACGTCAACCTCAACAATGGGCAGCAGGGGGCATGAGAGTACCGCGGTATGCAACAAGAGTTTCGCGATACGTATCGTGGTTGGTGTATCGCGATATTTCGGTTTGGTTGTAATATCGTCACCCCCTAGTTCATACTGTGTGATTGTCACTCACATGAACGAGCACCAATTTGCCTGTGATTTCAGGCATTTGTCTGCGATTTCTTAAAACCTGCCGGCGAGTCAAAATCAGGGCTAAATCATGCAGTCTGAACTCGGCATTAGGCCCTGTCCACGAGAACATGGGCATTTTTTTTCACTACACAGATTGGCTGTTTGTCCACAGTATATCAACATACTGTACACACAGAATTTTGTGGTGATTGGAGCAAAATGAATGCATACCTTTATGTCCAATCATCTTTGGAAACAAACATTTTCTTTATCAACTTTTCTTTTCTAGACACGGTGGATTATCACTCGATTACAGCAAATGTGACAGTGTGACACAGGAAATCTTCAGTCAGATTCATTTCAGACCATCACCAAATAGACATTAAAGAAACTAATAATTATAAGTTTAACACACCTTTTCCATAGTAAGTAACACTTTTAATCCATTACACACACTTAGTGCTCTTGAAATGTGAAAAGGAGGTGGCTCCACATTTTAATTCTCTCCAGGTCTGGTTCAGGACTACAGTCTGGACTTTGAGAAGCCCTGCTCGACATGATGCTATAAAATAATTCAAATAGGTCTTGAGTTGCATTTTAACATTAGCAACGGCTTTTGACAAGCAATAAATGCAGTCAACTATAGATGTGGCAGTAGAAAGTAGTTTCTCAAGTTTCTCAAGAAAGAGAGAGAGAGCTGCGCATCAGAACAGGGCTATAATGTGAGGACGCTGGACAATGGAGTAGAGAATCCACGTGCAGTTTATTAGACAGATTGATCAGGCAGGCAACGATCAAAACAGGTGCAAACACGTACATACAGATAATCCAAAGTCGAGATCAATAAACAGGTGAGCGGTCGGTACAGGCGGCAAACTTTGTGAACAAAGAAACAAAGCAAGAGTCAAAACACGACTTAACAAAGCAAGGAAACGTGTCGTAATGTCACAGTACAGTAAAACAAGACTCTGCCCTTATGTATGTGTCTTTGCTGTATTTAAAGTCCATGTGATCAATTCATCATGATCCTCTGGCTGTGTGTGTGTAATCAATGTCAAACAGGAACCGAGGTGCATGCTGACAGTTGTAGTTCGTAACTGTGACATGTGTGTAGTTCTCCAGCAATCTGTATGTACTAGATCGCTTGTGATTGTGACAAGAGCTCTATAATATTCATGACCGTATCAAAGAGCCAATACAGAGCTTCTGATTCTATGGGGTATTTGCTGGGTTAATAAATCAGCATATATATATATATATATATATATATATATATATATATATATATATATATATATATATATATATATATATTATTTTTTATTTATTTTTTTACGTACCTAAGCCACTTACAGTACCTAATATGTAGATATAAGAGAGCAATTTAACTTTTTTTTTATTGAATCAATGCAGTATGGCACCTTTAAGAACTTTAGGAACTGATCTCACACACACACACAAAAAAGAATGCTTGTTTAAACTACTTATGTAAAATGAACTTAACATAATTCTTGAGATTGTTTGGGATAATTTAATTGTTTTATGTCAATCCACTTAAATGTGTTAAGTTAACCTAATTGATTTGTGTTGGAACAACCTGAATGAATTGTATGGAAACCTGCATTGTTTTCATCATTTTATTATTATTATTATTATTATTATTATTATTATTATTATGTTTGACACATAAGGTGAACAGCACTGCCTTCTTTAGTTGATTTTTTTTCCCTTTTTTAAATTCAGAAAACTGAAGAAAAAAATTAAAATAAGACATGTGCACAAGGCAAAAAAACAGCACATTAATTGTTCACTGCTAACAGAACACAATCAAAACTTACAGCTACAGTGCTCAGCATATTTAAGTATGCCCCTCACAAATCTATCTAAAATATTATTTGAATAAATCTATCTGTTTAATAAATCTGTTTTGTTTAAATGCACCGAAATACATTGCCTATATTCACTGAGAAATGGATAAATATTTTTATTTTTAAAATGGGGTGTACTCAATTATGCTGAGCACTGTAAATATTTATATATTTTTTAATTTTATATAGAATCGGGGCCTTTTAATGTCCCCAAAACATTGGATTATGCAGATGCAAGGCCATTTAGGATTGTGTATGCAATAGCAACTGTTAAAACAGTGTGTATATGGTAAAACCTGCATGTACCCTCCACTGCACCACTTAGCGGCAGTCTTTGTGATCAGAGTAAGAACTGAGACAGATTGAGAGGGAAGGGACTCGAGCACTTAAAACTCGGAGGGCATCTGGAGGATGTAAAGGTCTTCAGTTTTCTCCATGTACTCTTAGATAGTCTTCGCAATAGGCTTTATGTGTGGAGGTGACACTCTATTTGAACTTTACAGTGTGAATGTGTGGTCATTCGGTCTATGTGGGAAAAGCTTATTAAAGTAAGTGCACGCTGGACCAAGATATTGAACTTTGCTCAAATGTAAAATTTGGGTTAAAAAGAGATGCAATTATTTGTTGTGATGGAATGGACTTTTCTTTTGCAACAATTTACCTTGGAAATATTGCAGCCAACTGAATGGTAAAAAACAAATATTTATAAAAAATCCTTATAGCAACCAGTAAGAAAATTATAACTCGAAGTGGCTACAACTTGAACCTCCTACAAAATCTGAATAGTTAGATATCGTCTCTAGCATTCAAAATATGGAGAGGATGGCTTTTTCTTTAAAATTACAAATGGACAAATATACCTGCAATATTGGGAGAAATTGATTGTACTTATGCCTTTCCACAGTGTGAAATGATCTTTTTATGCATTTGTTAATGTGACCTGTAAGGAAATATGTGACCAGTCACTGTTCGTTTAAGTGCCGACGTGCTATTGTATTTTTTATTTATTATTTATATTTGTATTTTTTCTCTTCCCTTTCCTTACTTAAAAAAGATAAATAAAAATAAAGTATAAAAAAGAGATGTAATTCAAAACTGTAGTGTATTGAAGTATGTCTGAAGATGGATATACTCTATCAGATTTTGTTTTTAAAATGAATTTTCATTTTTAATTGGTTCTAAGTTCACTTGCTGTGCTTTTGATTATTAGGCATTATAAAATAGATTTAAAAGTAACCTTTCATTTAACACATTTAAAAAAAAAAAAACTGTGCAGAAATAATACAATGTGTGTTTTTAAGCACAAGCCAGAAAATTAGTTAGAAACCTAGATTATTTGTCTAGGTTTTAGATTATGTATCTCTTAACTAGTTGGCTTTTTTGCAGTGTGCTCTGACATTCAAATTAAGGTTGAAATTGTATAAGTGGCAGACACTAAACTTCTCTATTATTTAGTCAATGTACATAAAACAAAATACTAAAATCATAATTTGAATATTTAATTTTGAGATTTTGTCATTAAACTTAACTATATTCAACTGACCAAAGGAATAAATAACCAAAATATCGAAATATATAAAATGAGCTACTGACTAAAATTATTAAAATGTTCTAAAAATGAAATGGATGATGTTTAGTTTGGTATTCCCTGCATCTGATCTTCCAAACATTTCTGACTCTGGCTTGCTCTTAAAATTAAATATGAGAACATATGCCACACTGTAATAAACATCCGTAAATTAGTAGATTTCCATTTTTTGTGATTCATGTTTTTATTTTTTTAAACATTTTTATTGTAAAAAAAGCACATTAAATTTAACTTTTAATGTAAAAGCATCCACATTCGGTTAAACAGGTAAATATATTGTTATACATGGGGTATAATACAATAAACTGTACTTCCACACACAAAAAATACACATGCACACATATCAATCAATCAGTACACTCAAAAAAATGAACTTTCCCTATTGTTAGTTTTACTATACCCATCCTTGTTCACATTACATAAAATATAAAAGTAATTAAATTAACACAAGTTAACTATGTTATTTCTACAAAAATGTAGTACTGTAGGCTTTACTTAATAATTGTTTGACTGCCCAACTTAACATTGTGAAGTAAAACGCAAAACCCTCTTAAGTTTGGATATTGGCGGCTACCGTAGCTGCTTACCTGGAGGCGGAGCAAAGGAACAGCTTGGACTTAACGTGCGAAGCACATTGAGGAGAAGGAGAAGATGGTGGCTTTGTCAGGTATGAATATTTCATAACTCTTTACAGTTAAAGATCACCAGGAAAAGTGATGTGAGTGTTTACAGAATTATGTTAATTTATGTTATCAGTGTATTTCGGAGTCTTTTGAATTTTAGCGTTTTTTAGCCAGTTATACTGACTCGTGTTTCTCGAAAAGCACGTGGCAGTGCAAAGACTGCAAAATAACAGTCACGGCTAGATCAGTTTTTGAAACACTATAGATTAGTGCATAGACATTATGGTCGTGGTATTCGATTTCCATGCACTTATTCCGAGTGTCCCTGTAGATTTAAAATGTGAAATGCGTTACACAGCCATATTAATTGTAGCCATGCAAAGGAGAACACTGGGTTACCTGCAAGTGTAATGCTAGCCATGTTCAATTGCCTTGTGTGTTCTTGCACAAATATAAACTCAGATGGGGAGTATTTTAGTCACATCCATACCGAGACCATGCCTTGTATGAAAGCTTACTATAATCTTGTGTCTTAAACAGGTTGCTGCTGAAATCAGTCGAATCAATACTGTCCCACTAATTCAAACATTTAAGTCAAAACTGGATGGTTACACCAGCAAGCTGGCCAACATCTACCAAAGAAAATGAGGAATTGCAGGGTGTAAAATTTGGAGGTTTGTTATCTGTATTTATGTTGCTTGTAATAATTTTCACTTTAGTATGGTGTTTTTTCATTGTCTATACTTAATGTCTCTTCTACAGTATGATACCATCTCAACTAGGAGAGCTTGTATTCTCAGAGCACTTTCTGCGTATCGTAATGAAGACTATGAAAACCCCATGGAGTATACAGTAAGTATGTAATAAGTGTTCTCAGGCAGTGAATATTTGAAGTGATGTGAAAGATTAAGGAATGGACAGTTGATTCAAATTCTCTACATTTACAATCTGCATTTTTGATGGAATTAAACTGATTGAATAGTGATACTGTTTTTGTGTTTTTTTAGGACGCACTTTGAGAGAGACATGACCAATACTGTCATTGGAATCTACATCGTCAGACCTGAAGGTGCAGAAGCCTGTGACCCACCATCAGATGTTGGACTGATTGTTGAGGGAGTGAAAGTGCTTCAGGACCTTGGCGATGTCACCAAGGCTTGTGCTCTTCTATTGGGAGTCATATACAGCTTGAATCTCAGTTATCCTTCAGACCTGAATTATACTTTTGAGTTTTTTCCAGAAAGTGTTGCTGGGACTTGATGCACATAAACTGTCACACAAAATACAAGTTCTCAATAACAAACTTGTTGGCTGAATCAGTACATCATTCTGGACAAATAAAAGAAATAGAGGAAGAAGCTTTTTTGGGGGACATTTAAATTGTTTCTAGTTTTAAAATTAGGGGCTAGTTTTAATGCTATCTTTGTCGATGGCACCAAAATTTTAAACTGAGTTCTGCAACTTTAAATGGTTAATTTTTTGGTTATTTACAAAGATTAGAGGTCAATTTTAACCTTTTCTTTACTAATGGCTTGAACGATTTCAGATATTAAAAAATTGAGTACTGTAGCAGTTTGTGACATGCTGCCTGTCGTAAACTTTCCTTTACTTTTTCAAGTAAAATTTAATACTTGCAGTTGCACATGGAAATTGAACATTTTGGTCAATATTAAACATTCTTTGTTTTTGTTTTTTTCATGGGTTTTTTCTGTCTTTTTGTAACAACTGTTATTTTTGTGGTGGTTTTCATAAATGGAGGCCAGTTGTATACTTTAACAATAGTTTAAACATTTTGAAATATCAGCAATTAAGCACTGTAGCATTTCGTGACAGTCTTGAAAAACATTCCTTACAAATTTTCTTTTGTGAATTTGCTCTTATAAATTTTTCTTGCAATATTTGAAGAAAGTAGCACATAGTAAGAATGTTCACTATTGACCAAAATTCTGTTTTTTTTTTCTTCTTCAAACTGTTATTTGAACTGTTTGTGGATGTTTACAAAAATAGAGGCCAGTTTGAATGTTACTCTTACTATTGATTGTAAAAATCATAAATGGAGTTTCAGTATTTTAACATTTCATGTATTTAATTTTTGAAAGTAATATTATTTCATATTCTTGAAGCCAGTTGCACTTTAAAATTCTTTGTAAATGTTTACTGTAAAATCTTTGATATTTTCTTGTATTTGTTTCAAAGGATCTGTGAAATTGAAATTGTTTTATGGGTTTTAGCAGTTGTATGTTGCAAAACCTTGCGAATAAAATAAATTCATTTTGTTTCTAAAAATATGTTTGATTATTTGAGTTTTACACTTGTAGAGCACATACCTTCAAAGTGAATAATAAAAAAAGAGTTCACCTTACATACTGCAAGTTCATAAATCTAACATAACATTACTAAGTAAAATATACATGTAACTAAAATGTAATAATGACACATCTAAATGGGTTGTATGTACTAAGAAATATTTTGTAAAATTTACCTGAGTTTCTTTAGTTCATTTAACTATATTGTTACTTGTAGAAACTACTCAACACAGTTACGTGGAACCACTTGACACTCTTTTTTTATGTAAGTCCAACAAATTATTTTTTTGAGTGTAGAAGGAGAGGTATTTGATTGTGCCAATGTATGGTTTTGTTGCAGAAACTGTATAAACAGATCCCAAATTATACGGTACTTCTTTAATTTGTCCCTTAAACTGTAGGTAATTTTTTCCAGTGCAATGTAATGTGACAAATCTTTCAGCGAGTGGTCAATAGATGGGTTTTCTATATTCTTCCAACAGAGTGCTTGCATTAACAATGTCATATATTTTAGTTTGATAACCTGGTAATGACAACTTAAAGGAAATAAACTCAAAGCATATATTTCAGGGGTAACTGGAATTGGTTTTGAAATAATTGAGGAAATGAATGTAATTTGCCATAAAATATTAACCACCTCACACAAATATAACGAAAGAAGGTCCCTTTAGGTTTTTGGCATTTGAAACATATATATGGGATGTTTGGGGTAAACTTGTTTAGTTTTTCAGGTGTGAAATAAGTGTGCACTGCCCAGTTGCATTGGATCATTTTAAGTCTAGTATTAATTGACACGTTCTGGGCTTTAACACATATCTGGCTCCATTCTAAATCTGTCAGGTGCTATTGCAAAAAACTGTACAGCATAAATCTTTCTTCGATTCTAATGTTTCTTTAGACACAGCCATTGACCAATTTGCTATAAAACAATGAAATATAATTTAGTATAGGATTCTCATAAAACATTATATATAGTTTTTTTTTTTTTTCCCCACATTTATTTAGGCTTTTGAATTGTATGATGGGAGTTTGATCTTTCTTCCAACAACTTTAAATCTTGAAAAGTTTGAAAAAGTGACTTGTATTCAATTTTTTTAATAGTTTAAAGTGATACATTGTCTGGGTTGGTGTTATATATTACAGCACAAAAACCTTGTAATAAACTGCCAGTACATTTTCTGTTATTTCACAAACTTATTTCAAAATATAATTTATTACACATTATATTATTTTAAACTACTAAAACGTCACTAAAAGTCACTTTGTTAAACTGTAGAGTTGAATTTTTTCATCATCAAAGGTGGACAGATCAGAGATCAATATTCCATAATGTAATTCACAACCGTAAATAAACTGAATCACAAAATATGGAAACTGTGTAGAATCTGAAGTGTGTAATAACCAGTGTGTGCTTTAAATGAAATTAATTCTATATTATATTGTTTTGTGTGTGTGTGTGTGTGTGTGTGTGTGTGTGTGTGTGTGTGTGTGTGTGTGTGTGTGTGTGTGTGTGTGTGTGTGTGTGTGTGTGTGTCTGTATAATGACATGGGTATGACACAGGTATTACAAAAAGCAGGTGAAATATGAGGACATTGGTGACGTCCTCACTTCTCAAAAAGCTTATAAATCACACAGGATGAGTTTTTTCAGGGAGTAAAGCTGTACACTGTCTCCTGTGATGGTTGGGTTTAGGGGTAGGGTGGGGTGAGGGCAATATAATATACGGTTTGATCTGTATAAAATGAATGCAAGCCTATGTAATAACGTGTGTGTGTGTGAGTGTGTGTGTGTGTGTGTGTGTGTGTGTGTGTGTGTGTTTTATTATTATTATTATTTGTTTTGCATTGATGATTTCAGGGTAGGGGTGTCCCAATTATCTTTAGCTTAAAGGCGTAGGGCTAAGGAGAAAGGGTAAATACCCCTTCAAACTGACATTTTTCAGGACAGTACTTGAAACCAAGCGGTAAGAAAATTTACAAGAATACACCAGCCACAACGGCAGTATAGCTTCACCCGGAAGTAAGGAGAGCCACAAATTAGTATTGTTGTCATTATTACGAATGCTTTAAAAAAAAAAAAAAACCCTGGTAAAATTAAAAAAACACTACATTTCGATATCTATAATCCATAATCATAACTCCTGTACAGCAGTCCCACAACATTCTGACACTCGATGACACTCAAATATCCTGTCAGTAATGTCTAGTGGCTGGGAATGACCTTTTTACAGTGTCTGCTATAATGTTAATGTTATTTTTTGTGTGTTTACATAGATGAATATGGCCACGGTGTAAATGCACAGTATAGTTACAATCTTATTGCCACATTAGATTGCTATGATAACATAATATATGCCTTCAGTGATTTCCTGAATAAAATTCCAAATTAAATACCAAAAAAAAATGGTATTTTTATCTGATAAATACCAAAAAATAATGCAACTGGAATAACTACAGCAGTCGCGATCGTCTGATCTCATATGAAGCAAGAGATCATGATGACATGTGCAGGTGTTGTAGTGCTGTCCCATTTCTTAGGGGTACATTTTAAAGCCCTTCCCCTTTACACTCGGTTTTAAGGGCCAAGGGGAAGGGGTACAAAAAAAGAATTGGGACTGGGCCTTAGTCATCCATTTATTTGATTCATATTTTTTATTCATTTATGTTTATCATTTATTATATTAATCATTTATTAATTTGGGCGACGCAGTGGCGCAGTAGGTAGTGCTGTCGCCTCACAGCAAGAAGGTCGCTAGTTCGAGCCTTGGCTGGGTCAGTTGGCGTTTCTGTGTGGAGTTTGCATGTTCTTCCTCCGTTCGCATGGGTTTCCTCCGGGTGCTCCGGTGTCCCCCACAGTCCAAAGACATGCAATACAGGTGAATTGGGTAGGCTAAATTGTCCATAGTGTATGTGTATGAATGAGTGTGTGTGGATATTTCCCACAGATGGGTTGCAGCTGGAAGGGCATCCGCTGCGTAAAAGACATGCTGGATAAGTTGATGGTTTGTTCCGCTGTGGCGACCCTGGATTATTAAAGGGACTAATCCGAAAAGAAAATGAATGAATGAATTTATTGATTTGATTTCTTTATGTATTTCTTTATGTATTTCTATATTTCTTATTACTTGTTCTGCTTTTGGTGCTTTTTCCATTGTTTAGTCTTATTATGATGGTGTTTCATGAAATGCACTCCCCCACTGATATGAGGGTATGTCTCTAATTCAAGGTCTTGTGGCCTGATGTATACTCTAATAACATTTGTTGTGTTTGTGCTGTTCAGACAAAGTATGAGAGTGCACCTAAACACATGCAACTAAGATTATTCAATAAACCCTGCTCTTTTATTATCATCACTTTGTCTCCTGCTTCTGCTCTTCCCTGACTGCTTTCCACTATATTTGAATACTGGTTAACAGGTTTGGGTATTGGAAACTCTGCTTACTTGTTGTCTAAATACCTGGAGAAACTGACATTTCCTGACAAGATCTGGGGTCCGGGGCTGGATCTTATTTATCTGGCGTGGAAACTGTGATCTAACAACTGTTAACTAACAGATCTGTTTTTTTTTTACAGTGCATGGTGGCTCTTACCACGTTTCACACTCTAATTTTAGAGTTAAAATACAATATGCAAACATGCATCAGCAAATTCTATTATTTGTAACCACTTGAGTATGAGTAAAGAAGGTAAGTACATTTTTATTTTTGGTTGAACTATCCATTTACCCTTGGTAGAAGTTAATCCACAAATAGCACCTATATGTCATGGCATTGAAATAAATACAACTTTTATAATAACTTCATATTATGTTTATTAATATGTATTATTATTTCATAACACTGGATAATGCACTTTGCTCTATCAAAATAAGTGTTTGTTCTTGATTAATGTGCATTTGCTATAGAATTTGTTTCTTATTTGTTTTCTTGTGCTCAAACAGCTCTATTAGTTCCAGATATTGTGTGCTAATCTCTTCATCATTTTAAGGGAACTCATTTGGCTGGGTTTGCGGCTCTGAACCCTCTGGGAACCTGTTCCAGCATCGCAGAAGATTAATCAATGTCATCATCAGGGGGAAGCAATTAAAACCCAGGGCTAGGAAAGGTAACTGCGGAGTCCAGATGTAGAGATATAGGAAATGGGTGAAAGAGTTCACTCTGATTAGTTTATGGAGTCTGTTATAAAATCTAGTAAGCTGCTTTCCAAAAGGCAGAGCTTTAACATTGGAACTACCAAGGCCAAGTATTTTTTTTTATTTTTTGTAATATATATATACCTAATATGCCTACCTTGAATGCCCATAACAGTCAAATTGACTGCACGCATTTTAGCATCCACTTTTAAATATGTCTTTAAAGTCACCAAGAAATCAAAACTAACCATATGATTCTGTTAGCTCACACAGGGTTCATACACATTTTTACTACTAAAATTCCATGACTTTTCCAAGACTTTCAAGAAAATTTCATGATCGAATGTTTCATGTGATGTCTACATATGCATGATAAAAGAAAAACAATGCATGATCAAATTTATTACAGCATATAAAACACGCAGAAATCTATTTAGTTTCAATTTATATTTATATCTACGTAAAATTTATTTAGATATTGCCTACACCACACTAATAATGTGAGAGTATGAGACTGGCCAAGGACAGAATATGTAGAAGTCAAGACAAATAACCTATATTCAAGTATACAGATATTTGTTTTCCATGACTTTTCCAAAACTTTGTGCGATTTTCTGTTTTTCCAAAACTTTTCCAGGCCTGGAAAATGCCATATCAAAATTCCATGACTTTTCCAGGTTTACCATGACTGTATGAACCCTCCTCAAATTGCCAGTTTTGTGGTGAACAATTCATCTGTGCATGTCATTAAAAAAAAATGGTTTGCCTTTTTAATCTTTAATTGAAATCTGAAAATGCACTTCCTGTTTGTTTTCAGTTAAACTGTCAGATTATGTGATTTTGAGGTAATCGGTGTGGCTAACATCCGTAACCACGATGGTTCAACTGTCAGTTTTCACAACAAACAGAAATGGTAGGAAGGAAAACTCTTCTAAAACCCATTTCCCAATCTTTCTGAATTAAATGCCTACTTTACAGCCATTCAGCTTGCGGTAGAAAAAATAAGCCACGCCCACAGTTTGCTCTCACAATATGAAAAAATAAATAAATAAAAATGATCGCAGCTTTCAGTTCATTGGGACTTTAAAAAAAAGGCAAGTCATTTCACTCGGCGTTCATCTTCAAAACGCCTCTCAGGCAGTATGCTCGTGCATTTTGTTTGAATGAGGAAACATCAAATTCTCAAAATTTGCTTGCCAAGCTTACAATTACATTTCATATCTGCAATCACCAAAAAATTAAACAACAACTGTGTCTTTAATTTAATTTCAAAATTTTTGAATCACACAACATCTGCAGAAACTCATGTCTAGTCCAAGCCCCTCCCCCGGAGAATCGCTAGTCTATAGCGATCGCTGATTGGCTCCTGTACTAGAAGGCGGGGCTTCATTCGCCATATTGACCATTACACTTTTCCCCATTCAAAACTAGTGACATACGAGTGACGACATACAAATGACATATGACATTCAAAATACGAGTGACACATCTTGTGTATTTTATAGTCTTTGCTGTAAAAATGCATTTACCTGTTGCCTAGCAACTTTATGGTAACAACAATATATCTTTCTGATAGCAAAAGCATGATTAACTTCATACATGTCTTTCAAAGATATTTTAAATCACCATTTTCACTTTACACTCCTTCTTGCTGGACAAATTGAAGTTGAGGTTTACTAACTCATACACCATTATATGCTATATTATATAAAACACAAATATATAAATATAAATAAATAAATATAAATAATATAAATATATACTTTAAACATTTAATTTGGATCGTCTTATATTAATGGTCAGAACTAAATTGGTTAATATAGAACAAATACTACGAATAATAATAAGGGTAACACTTTATTTTGATGGTACCTATTGCACATTTTATTGACTAAAAGTTGCATTGCAACTACATGCCAATTACTTATCATTTGAGTATTAGTAGACTATTTGCGTAATACCTGCTGATACTGCTCCTTCAACAGACATTTAACTGACTATAAGAAACTTTGCAAGTACGTCAACACACTAACTATAACCCCAACCTCAACCTAACAGTTTACTTATAATCTAATGAGAATTAGTAGGCATGTAGATGCAATGCAACTTAAATTCAACAAAATGTGTAAAGGGATGATCAAAATAATGTGATACCTTCTTCTTCTTCTTCTTCTTATTATTATTATTATTATTATTATAGAGGAAGCACAGTGGGTAAGTGGTTAGCACTGTCACTTCACAGCAAGAAGGTTGCTGGATTGAGTCTAGGCTGGGTTAGTTGTGAAGATTGCATTTCCCCCCTGTGTGTGCGTGGGTTTCCATCCATCCATCCATCCATCCATCCATCCATCCATCCATCCATCCATCCATCCATCCATCATGACTTAAGTTCTCCATGCAGTGTGCTACTTGTATGTGCATCCCATGAAGCTTTTTCCAAGGCTTTCAAGTCAACATCAATACAGATGAATGAATGAATGAATGAATGAATGAATGAATGAATGAATGAATGAATGAATGAATGAATGAATGAATGAATGAATGAATGAATGAATGAATGAATGAATGAATGAATGAATGAATGAATGAATGAATGAATGAATGAATGAATGAATGAATGAATGAATGAATGGACAAAAAAAGAACGTTCTACCACAGTACCAAAAAAACAAAAGATCTTGTCAATGAAATGCCTGTGTGCTAATGAGGTCAGTTCTGGAGCACTAAACCCCATCTCCAATCTTCAGCACCCTCTGCTCTTTCATCTTCAGCCTCTCTCGCATTCATGAACCTAAGCATTTTTGCCCGAGCCCGGCTCATGCCCTCTCCATCATAAATATGTTTTCCCATTGAAATAAAGGTCAGGTGGTTTCTAAGAAGATCTCTAATGTTTTACAAGGACATGGGTAGCAGCTGGTGAACGCAAGTGGGAATATCATGCACTTTTGTGTTTTCATGTCGCTCTAGAAGCAAAATATTCCCAGAAGCTTCAGTCCAACATCACAACAAGGGTGGCGGAAAGTGTAGCTGGTGATGAAACAAAAGCTGTTGATGCGCAAGTCTTATTAAAATGGCACTGAGAGGTACAGTGTTGACCTCATTATGCTTTTTGGATGTTATCATTCACGCCCTGATTTGTACAAGGCTGTATGAAAGCATGCCTTTTTGGTCTAATTATAACAAGGAGAACACTTCTTTAGTCTGGAAGCGTAGCAAAAGTGTGACTTTGATTAAAGGACTTTGAGTAAATCTGGGCTGCTGAGGGAACAAGCGCTGGCATGTCAGGTTTGAATAATCAAATGACACTTTCAAAGCCATTCAGCAAGCCACATTTTAAGGTAGTGTTTGAAGTGCTTTTTCAAAAGTGAAAAAAAAAAGGTACAAAAAAAAATTTAAATGTCAGGCAACTGAAATAAAAAAATATAAGAAACATTAGTCAGTTGGATTCATTAACAGCATATGTTTATTTTTGCAGTAAGCAAGATGTGAATATAATATGCGGTATTAACAAGATTGCTAATGAGGATGCCCATTATAATGTAGTTAGAATGACACAATAAGTCAAAAATAAAACAATTATACTGTCATCTATTATTATTATGTATTTATATTTTTACATTGATAAGATGTATGGGTAGCACGGTGGCTAAATGTGGCAGTTTGCATGTTCTCCTCATGTTCGTGTGGTATACCTCCAGGTTTAGGGATTCTGGTTTCCCCCACAATCCAAATCAACATAGGCTCATTTGAAAATGTAGCATGGTTTCCGCTACATTCATTCTACCATGGCGGAGCGCCACGCCAAAATTCATCCCGCCACAGCTACATTACAGTTTCTCATTCAAAACATTGTCGTTTTTTTAAATAGCGGGTTATAATCGCACCAAAACGTATTAAAAGGTAAGTGAACTATAACAGCGCAAGCTTTTCTGTAATCGTAGTAGTGCTGTGGATCATTTGTTTAACCCTTTAAGGTGACACGCTGACTGACTGACTGACTGACGGATTTGTGAGGCCAGCAAACACGACGTATAGCTTTCAGGTAGGATGAACACAGGTTCCATAATTATACTTTATTTATAGATAAAGGTCTATGGCTCTGCATACAACAAACAAAGACTTTATCTTGCTGGAGTTTATAGCCGTTTCACTTTACCTCAGGACGCATTAATGCCGCTCTGTAGGTCTATTGGAGACGTTCATAAATATTCCTTGCAAATCTAATAAAGGTTGGAGACAAATTCACTACGTAAATGCACTAAATTGCACTTCAGCAGCGTATATTTGAGGGCGTGCAAGAAGTTTTGTGCACAAACAGAGGAAATCCTAGCGCAAGCATAAAGATCTGCATGCTCGTATTACACAAATCCGATCTGTAGTACTGCGTCACTTTTAGTACTGCGTCACATTTGTCATTGAAATAACGGTAAAGTTAGTTGGTAGATCAAAAGGCCTGCCGCTACGGCTGGAAAAAATCCTAGAGGAAACACTATGTAGCTCTATATACATTTCTGGAGATTATGAATTATGTAGCCAGAGCTACATATGGCTGCATTTCATTTTTATAATGAACGTACGGGGTGATATGACATCGTTCCTTTTCGCGATTACCAGCTGACTGCTTAACTCCATATTACCACTTTGTCCCGTTAGCTCGCCATGTACGTCGGCAGACTTGAGATGCAGAGAGGAGTTGACCACGACAACAGGGTTTGAGTCTGGTGAAGAACGCTTTCAGAAATCAGGTAAAACAAAAACAGAATCCAAAAAATTAAATAAACAAGTAAATAACAAGGGGATAATGGGGTAAAATCTGAAAATGTGGTAAGAATCAGGCTTTTGAAATTTGTTGGTTGGGTTTAGGGAAGTGGGTGGGCAGGTCAATCAGTACTATTGGTTGGGTTTAGGGAGGGAGGAGGGTGGGTCAGTCGATCGGTCAGTCAGTCAGTCATTCAGTCAATCAAACAGTCAGTCGACAGCGGCTTTTGGTGGGTTTACACGAGAACAGCTTTTGCGAATGGCACTTGCGAGAGAAATTTGAGATCTCATAAAGCGTACACAGTGGCCTCTGGTGGATTCGTAAAAACAAAAACTGCAAAAAATGTGGGTCCTGGGACATATTTGGCGGTCTCCAGAAATGTATATAGAGGTACGTTTTCAGAATGAGCCTGGGTTGATCCAAAGACATGCCCTATAGGTGAATTGAATAAACTAAATTGGCTGTAGTGTACAATTGTGTGTGTGAATGTGAGAGTGTATGGGTGTTTCCCAGTACTGGGTTGTGCCTAGAAGGGGATCTGCTTTGTAAAACATGTCAATAAATCAAAGACTAAGACGAAGGAAAATTAATGAATGCATGATACGATGTGATAACAATATATATCAAGGGGATCATGTGCATGTGTGTGTGTGTGTGTGCGCGTGTGTGCATGTGTGCATGCGTGCGTGCGTGTGTGAGAAAGTATGACTTTAAGAAATTACTGTGGAGCTAAGTGAACAAGTACAAGTTTGTCCGAAGTTTTAAATACTCAAAAGGACATTTCAAATTCACCATTACATCTACAAGCAAGATATTTATATCCATTGTTTTAATCCTAATTATACACCATATCTCTAACAAACACGTTTTCGAGAATGCATACACTTATATACATATTTCTCAAAATGAGCAATGCTGCTCTTTATTTGACAAGATAAGGCAGAGAATTCTTCTTGCCTTGATGGCCTAGATAGATATTTTTGTGTGTGGCAATCGCTATCAATCTCCACAGCCCCGAAGCCATGCACACTTCAAACGAGAGCGCTACATGGGGTTTGTCATTGTAGGAGCACAGAGGATATTTAGGCCCTGGGGTGAAGGTTGCCTCTCTAGAAGTAAGAGAACAACCAAGATGCTCATTCGCTCCAGGCACCTTAACAACATTTTCTACAGATCCAGACAGCCCAACCTTCCACACACATAATAGATGTGGGCGATTTTTGCTTATTTATTTATTTTTGTTAAATCATAAGTGACTTTTTTCCACACACACAAACCTTGAATTTAAATAATTTAAGATTATTTTTCCATGAGAACTTTGCAAAAAAAACAAAAAAAAAAAATCATGCTTGTTGCTTTTTAAAAATGGTAACACTTTACTTGAAGGGGGTGTTCACAAGCCTGTCACGACATTTTTATAATCATGACATGACATTCATGAAAATGAGATTTTCTGCATGCTTATGATAGCTTATTTGTCATGACAACTTGTCATTACCAAGACAACATAATCTGTCATAAACATGATTGGCAATAATAAATATGTCATGAATGTTTTTCTGATCATATATGCAAAATGTATACTATATTGACACCAGTGATGATACACAGCCATATTGAACTGCTACGGCATGATCGTGTATTTAAAAAAGAAAATCAAACGCAGAGATTCTAAAAATCCTTTTATATGAGGAACTACTTTCTTCCGCCATTCATTCACATCTGCAGCAGACATCAGAACAGCAGACGCTGTTACTAATTCACCAACGTCATTTTAGAGCTAGCATTTGAATGATTATTTAGCGTAATGTCTAAAATGATCACAAAGCAGGTGATTTTGCTGACATTTTATAATTATAAGGCTGAACGGCATGAAATGCCATCTGTCTAGAGACATTTCACAGTATTTCTGTTGCAGTCGGATATCACACCAATTAACCCTGAAAAAGCCAAAGCAATGCAAACACTACCAGATTACTGTTGTGTTTGCGATAAGGAAAACGCTAAACACATGCGGGCATTTCTTCTTGCTTTCTTTTTACTAGACTAGTCTACAGTAACGAAAACAGGAGACGCATTAGAAACAAACAGATGGCCAACCAAAAATAAACTCAAGGTTATACAAAGAGTGGCCACACAAAATACATACCTTCCTGATATGTAAGTCCCATCTCACATTCAATACACTACAATTACTATGCTATCAATACAGCACTACAACATACAAAAGAGAGATCGACTTCTGTGAATAGACAACGTCAACCGTCTTTGCTCTACTCAGTATGACAGGCTGATGGATGTTGACGCACTGTATCTCCGAAATTATAAATATTTAAAATAGGCACTATCCTTATAAATAAACTGCATAGTTTTAATCTAAACAACTGCATTCTCACTTGAAAAGCCTCAAAAGTACATTTTGTTGTCCAACAGCTGCAATATATATATATATATATATATATATATATATATATATATATATATATATATATATATATATATATATATATATATATACAGTTGAAGTCAGAACTATTATCCCCCTTTTGATTTTTTTTCTTTTTTAAATATTTCCCAAATGATGTTTAACAGAACAGGGAAATTTTCACAATATGTCTGATAATATTTTTTCTTCTGAAGAAAGTCTTATTTGTTTTATTTCAGCTAGAATAGAAGCAGTTTTTAATTTTTTTAAAAGCCATTTTAAGGACAAAATTATTAGCCCCTTGAGATGAGTTATTAAAACTATTATGATTATAAATTTGTTGAGAAAATCTTCTCTCTGTTAAACAGAACGTGGGGAAAAAAATAAACAGGGGGGCAAATACTTCTGACTTCAACAGTATATAGGTATCTTTATATAATTTATTTAATCTGATAATATTTAATGTATACCATTTTTTATTCTTTTTTAAATAGTTCCTACACATTTT
Organism: Danio kyathit; assembly: GCA_903798195.1. Lineage (NCBI taxonomy): Eukaryota > Metazoa > Chordata > Actinopteri > Cypriniformes > Danionidae > Danio > Danio kyathit. Next base: position 18,272,977 of record LR812529.1, on the reverse strand, counting down.
GAATATTTGTAAACTTAAAAGGTTTTAATTACTAGTTTATAATAATTAATTTATTTTGTCTTTGCCATGATGAGTGTACACAACATGTTATTTGTTATTTAGCAAAATACTATTAGCTTAGAATAGATCACTGAATCGGAATAGACCATTAGTTTTGAGAATTGTGTAATTTAACAAAGTTAAAAAAATAAAAGTGAAGTGTACCTTTAATGCATGTGTTAATAAACAGTGAAACGGCATGTCAAACAATGTGTATCAGACACTATAGTGAAGAAATGTGAATTGCATTTACCTTGTAATCAGATACTTACAAACTGTTTTACAAGAAAAAATCTTGTTGCACTATTACATGTACCAGGTAAAATAAATAAATAAATAAATAAATAAATAAATAAATAAATAAATAAATAAATAAATAAAGACAGACAGACAGACAGACAGACAGACAGCCAGACAGACAGACAGACAGACAGACAGATAGGCAAGGCAAGGCAAGGCAAGGCAAGTTTATTTATATAGCACATTTCATACACAGTGGCAATTCAAAGTGCTTTACATAAACAGGAATAAAAGAAACAAGAATAAGAAAAAAAATAATAAATAAAAACAGATAAAAACATATAAAAACGTGTTAAAACAGGTTAAAAAAGAATGAAAAAAAAAAGAGAAAAATATAATAGTGCGATCTGTCGGACGTAGCACAGTGCTCATTCAGTAAAGGCACAGCTAAACAGATGTGTTTTCAGTCTGGATTTGAATGTGCCTAATGTTGGAGCACATCTGATCATTTCTGGAAGCTGATTCCAGCAGCGAGGGGCGTAGTAGCTGAAAGCTGATTCACCCTGCTTTGACTGAACTCTTGGAATTTCTAGTTTATATGATCCTAAAGATCTGAGTGATCTGTTAGGCTTGTATTCAGTAAGCATATCTGTAATGTATTGAGGTCCTAGGCCATTTAGTGATTTATAGACAAGTAATAATACTTTAAAATCTATTCTGAATGTAACTGGGAGCCAGTGTAAAGACCTGAGGACAGGTGTGATGTGCTCTGATCTCCTGGTTCTGGTCAGAATCCTGGCCGCAGCGTTATGGATGAGCTGCAACTGTCTGACTGTCTTTTTGGGAAGGCCCGTGAGGAGGCCGTTACAGTAATCCACCCTGCTGCTGATAAAAGCATGAACAAGTTTCTCTAAGTCTTCACTGGAAACAAAGCATCTGATTCTTGCAATGTTTTTGAGATGATAGTATGCTGATTTACTAACTGCTTTGACATGACTACTGAAACTCAGATCTGACTCCAGAGTCACACCAAGATTCTTGACCTTATTTTTTGTTGTTTGACCCTTAGTGCCAAGGTACGCATTCACCTTGAGAACGTCATCTCTGTTCCCAAATGCAATGACTTCAGTTTTCTCTTTGTTTAACTGAAGAAAGTTTTGGCACATCCAACTGTTAATTTCATCAATGGATTGGCAGAGGGTGTCAATAGGGCTGTAGTCATTAGGCGTTAAGGCTAAGTAGATCTGAGTGTCATCAGCATAGCTGTGGTAGGAAATTTGGTTCTTTCTCATTATTTGGCTCAGAGGGAGCATATAAAGGTTGAACAGGAGAGGTGCCAGAATCGAGCCTTGTGGGACTCCACATGTCATCGGTGTCCACCTCGACCTATGGTCACCTATACTGACATAGTAACCTCTCCCTTCAAGGTAAGATCTGAACAACTTGAGGACCGTCCCAGACAGCCCAACCCAATTTTCCAGCCTATCCAGAAGTATGCTGTGATCGACAGTGTCAAATGCAGCACTAAGATCGAGCAAAACCAGCACTGTTAGTTTACCTGAATCTGTATTTAGGCGGATATCATTGATTATCTTTATAAGAGCGCTCTCTGTACTGTGATGTGCTCTGAAACCAGATTGAAAATTGTCTAAACACCCCTTGGAGTTTAAGAATGTGTTAACCTGGTTGAAAACAACTTTTTCAATGATTTTTCCAATGAAAGGGAGATTTGAGATCGGTCTGTAATTGCTCAATAGTGTGTTATCCAGATTGCTCTTTTTCAAGAGGGGTTTAACAACTGCAGTTTTAAGTGAGTTTGGAAAAGTCCCTGAGAGAAGTGAAGCATTTACCACTTTTAGGAGATCCATTTCTAAACAGTTAAACACCGTTTTGAGGAATGATGTGGGGAGCGTGTCAAGACTGCAGGTTGATGTTTTCATACTTTGGACGATCTCCTCTAAGATTTTACCATTAATTGCCATGAAATCAGACATAATGTCTGATTTCTTAAGTTGTGGTTGAGTTTGTCTGACTTCGACACAACTTGGCTGATTGGATGAGCTGATTGCCTTTCTGATATTATTAATCTTATCAGTAAAGAAATGAGCGAACTCATTACATTTACTTTCCGAGAGTAGTTCACTGGGAATCCTACTGGGGGGGTTTGTGAGTCTCTCTACCGTTGCAAAGAGGAAGCGAGTATTATTTAGATTGCTGTTTATAAGAGTTGAAAAGAAAGTCTGCCTAGCGGTTTTTAGTTTCACATTAAAAGCATGAAGACTGTCTTTATAGATATTATAGTGGACTACTAATTTCGTCTTCCTCCACATACGCTCAGCTTTTCTGCATTGTCTTTTCAGCATTAGAACTGCTGATGTTTTCCTCCAAGGCACATTTTTCATCCCAGTTCTCTTCCTGACTTTAACAGGAGCAATGTCATCTATGACATTCTTAACTTTAGAGTTAAACAAATCAAGAAAAGAATCAACAGAGTCTGCAGATATGCTTGGTGCTAGCGATATGGCCTTCATAAACTGCTCACTAGTGTTCTCATTTATGCATCTCTTTCTGACAGAGACAGATCTGTCTTTAATGGCTGGAGTGATCAATATATCAAAGAAAATACAGAAATGATCAGATAGTGCAACATCCTTAACAATAGTCGATGAAATGTGTAGATAGATAGATAGATAGATAGATAGATAGATAGATAGATAGATAGATAGATAGATAGATAGATAGATAGATAGATAGATAGATAGATAGATAGATAGATAGATAGATAGATAGATAGATAGATAGATAAAATAAAAATATGCACAAAACAGACATTCATTGTTATTGTAACCAAGGATGGATACTGACAACAGGTTGCGGATCCAAATGCAGGTTTTATTTAAAGGGATGGTCAGACAAGCAATGATCAACACAGGCGCAAACAGATGTATGAGGGAAATCCTGAACCGTGGTCAATGTAGCAGGCAGATGGTCATAAGGCTGGCAGCAGACGGGGAGAAATCAACAATCAAGGCGAGGGTCCAAACACGGCAAGAACAAGACAAGGTAACGCTAGGAATTGTGACTGTGAACAGGTAACAAGACTCGGCAACTGGAGAGTGTGTGTTTGCTGTTTATATACTGTGTGTGTAATCAGTCCTTGAGCGGTTTCAGCTGTGGATGTAATCAGTGAAGATGTGGAACCGGTTGTGTGTGATGTCAGAGTATGCATGTATGGAAATGTAGTTCATTGAATGGCGGATATGTAGTCCAATAGTGAATGTGCATGTAAACCAGCGATCTATGGGGAGAAGATCGCTGGTGATCGTGACAGTTATATTGTTATATTGTTTGCAATGAATAGATAAGGAATGCTAAGAAGGTTGATGTCACACAAAAACAGACATGCATTTGATGGTTAAATGTGTTTGATCCAACCTCCTTAAAAGCGAGGGGGAATAAAAGCAAAAGCAGTCCTTCATGAAGAATTTGCATTCTTAAGGTTTGGCTTTAATACTACACTTTCTGAAGACAATGCCTATACTCTTCCTCGTGTCTCTAAGGTACTGAACACAATCAGACTCTGTCCTGCTGCAGCTCTCAGCAGTGGCTCTTGGGATATATCTACAAATCTCCATTTCAACACAGAATGCAAGAGAGTGCGATACAAACCCACTAAACCCGCATTTTTCTTTGCAAAAAAACAGTACTGAAATTGACCCCAACTCCTGAAAATATGAATTACACACGTATCTCCTAAAAGCAAATCCCTGCAATTTACAGGGCACCTGCAGAATAAAACATATCCTCCAGAGCCATCAGGATTCACCATAGTGCCCTCTAGTGAGTTTACCCCATAATACAGCTGAAATTTAAGCTCTCTAACCTAATGTGGGGCACTAGAGACACAGGCACAAACAACACAGGCACAAACAACACTCTTTATGAGATGATGTATATTTAAATGCAACACCTCTAACAGATACCACATGTTCAGCCAGGTTTCAGTCAGATTTATGTGCTGACTAAAATACCACACAATAAATATAATCGGTGTATGATGCATAACCATTAATTAGATCCTCAGAAAAGCCCTCTGGAGAACTGCTTATAACGGCTTTTCTTGCAAAAAAGAAATGTAGAATTTTTGTGAGATCTACTGTAATTAGCAGAATCCAGACGCTTCACAGATTTACACAACTTTAATGACTATTATTAAAAATGCACCCTGCCATGAGACAGTTATGTGACAATATGATATACACATTTTTAAGGCATACCTGATTTATTTATTTTTCTGTGGAACTAAGTTGCATCTGTTGTGATGTTCAGGTGTTTTGTGTTCCAGCAGAACAATTAACAAACTTGTTTAACCATCAAAAGACAAAACAACATATTGGAAAGCTGTGAAATGCAATGTACAGAAATGTGTATTGAACTTTGTTATTTTTTTTTTCCAATTATGTATTATTATTTAAATGTATGTGTTTTTTTAACATTTTTAATTGTTTGTTTCCTTACGTATCAAAGTTTCAAAGCATATGTTTTGCTGTGAAGTTCAAACCATATATAAACAGTTGAAGTCAGAATTATTAAACCACCTTAATTATTAGCCCCCCCTGTTTATTTTTTCCCCCAATTTCAGTTTAACGGAGAGAAGATTTCTAAACATAATAGTTATTAACAGTAAATAATATTTTACTAGATATTTTCAAGACACTTCTATGCAGCTTAAAGTGACATTTAAAGGCTTAACTAGGTTAATTAGGTTAACTAGGCAGGATAGGATAATTAGGCAAGTTATTGTATAACGATGGTTTGTTCTGTAGACTCAAAAAAAAAATATATAGCTTAAAGCGGCTAATAATTTTGACCTTAAAATGGTTTTTAAAAATGTTTAAACTTTTATTCTAGCCTAAATAAAACAAATAAGACTTTCTCCAGAAGATAAAAAAAATATTATCAGACATACTGTGAAAATGCCCTTGATCTGTTAAAAATCATTTGGAAAATATTTAAAATGTATATATATATATTGCACTGACTGCCTTTAATGCTCTGCTGTGATGCTTTTTGATTGACATCAACTAGTCGGGCTGCAGATCACGTGGTTTGACCTGAACTACATGGCAGCCTTACACACGAAGGTGTCACTAAATGAAACTGCCTTCGGATTATTGAAAGTAATTTTTAATATTTTATTTTTCTTATGTCAGCCTCAAAGATTCATGTGAACTTTAAATCATCAAACAGATGCCAGTTAGGTTGCTCCAAGCAAATACCCTAGAGCAGATGATAGCCAACCAAACCAAACCCAACCCAACCCAACCCAAAACAAAACAAAACAAAACAAAACAAAACAAAACAAAACAAAACAAAACAAAACAAAACAAAACAAAACAAAACAATACAAAACAAAACAAAACAAAACAAAACAAAACAAAACAAAACAAAACAAAACAAAACAAAACAAACCCAAAACAAAACAAAACAAAACAAAAAACAAAACAAAACAAAACAAAACAAAACATCGCGGTTGATCAAATACTTGAAACAGAAATTAATGGAAATTTATTAAAATCAGGTACATTCATTAATATATTATAATATTAATATAATAATATAATATTCAGGGGTGTCATGGTGGTGCAGTGGGTAGCACAATCGCCAAACAGCAAGAAGGTTGCTGGTTCGTGCTCCGGCTGGGTCAGTTGGCATTTCTGTGTGGAGTTTGCATGTTCTCCCTGTGTTCGAGTGGGTTTTCTCTGGGAGCTCCAGTTTCCCCCACAGTCCAAAGACCTGCACTAAAGGTGAATTGAATAAACTATATTGGCCGTGGTGTATGTGAATGCGGGAGTGTATGGGTGTTTCCCAGTGTTGAGTTGCAGCTGAAAGGGCATCCGCTGCGTAAAACATATGCTGTATAAGTTGGCGGTTCATTCTGCTGTGGCAACCCCTGATTAATAAAGGGACTAAGCCGAAAAGAAAATGAATGAATGAATTATAGTATTCATTAATATATCGTAAATAACCAATGAATGTACAAAAGAGGAAACTCTTTCTCTTATCCCACATTCTGCAGTAAAATAAATGGACGACTAACAACTGTGAATTAAAAATTAAGCAAAAAAAATAGAAAACTGCTTCAGTTTGTTAATACCAGTGGACTGTTGTCATGTGAATGTACAAAATTCATGTTGGCCTGCAGCATGTTGGCAGAGTGCAGTGGCTCGGCAACTGTTAATATGACAAGCCAGTGACTCGGCTGACATAGAGGAGCAATGAAAAATGGATACACAATCTGTTTGTTGCTGGCGGACCTTCCTCATTTCCCTTATTTCTAGAAGTACAACTGTGTCCTGCTCTAACACCACGTGAACTTACTTTGTAGATAGATAGATTACCAAATGTTTACTTTCTAGACTGAGTATAGTAAGTGCTTTTAGGTGGCACACTTTGGCATTTGATCTTTTCTTACATTTAGAATTATTTAATGTGCATTTCCACAATATTCATTATTTCACAAACCATTCTGCAATATATAGATGTCTAATGCGCTTATATATATATATACCTTGAGTTGGAAATTAAACTTGGGTTGCTGTGAACATCGTAGTAAGATGTGTCGATGCACTAACCACTAGGCTATTGGCGCTAACTAAATCTGGCTATAAAACAGAACACAATGAAAACTGGATGGTTGGCATGGTTTGTTTTTTATTATTTGCTATTTTGACCAATTTTTGTATTACACCTCGAAACCTGACAGATGCATCATGTGTGTGCATGCTTCTGCAATGTTGCCATATCCACTTATTTTAGGTTCTTTTGGCTTCATCTTTAAGATTCACTGACACGTTTAAAAGGGTCATATGCAGATCATATGCAATCTATTGGTATTATTTTCTTTGTAGAGTGTTTGGATTTCTCTCCATTCATTATGGACTTGCTGTTGTTTGTTATTTTTCCACCAAGTTCTAGCAACATGGAGTTATGGTTCATATCTCACACCTCATCCCTTGTTATTTCTTGAGATTGATTATCGTTTCACATACAGAAAATATAGCCCTTATTATACATAAAAAAAGAGTCATGTTTTGGTTTTGGGGGTCTCCAACAACAGGCTGATATGCATGCAGGATCAAAAAACACTTTCATTTTACCTAATTATCCCAGCGACTCCCATATGATTAGCACAAAGCTAATCTGCGCTGATTGGACTGATGATAGTCTGTTGCGATTGGTCGACAGTGTTCAGCGCGAGACAGAAAGAAAGGCACACCCCAGCTTATCAACAATACTGAAGTAGTCAGAGTGCAGAGTGTATCATACCTGCCAACACTCCCATTTTTCCCCGGAGTCTCCTGTATTTTGGACCTATTTCTCGCCACCATCCTGTTTTGTTATTTCTCTCGAAAAACTCAACCACCAACCCCGGGTCCTCAGCATATTGGTACGGTCTGTGAAACCCCCAGATTGCCAACATTGGTATAGGATCTGATCGCAGCGGAGGCCCGAACCACGCTTCATAGTAGTTACTAACACCACAGTATACAGAACCCTATACCGTGTCTCAACAGTGTTATTCACACATTTCACCCCCGAACCTAACAACCCTGGTCTCCCTGATTTTCAGGGACAAATGTTGGCAGTTATGTGTGTGAGCCTAATCCAGGAGTGCATTAAAAGAATGTAGTTTAACACCAGCATATTGCTCTATTCTTAACCATAAGTAAAAACAGTGACACATTCAGTATTAATGCACACAGTGGCAAAAGCCACACTTTTTGAAACTTGACCGCAGCACGTGTGTAGGAACAGCTGACGATGGCCATAGCAACGACAAACGGCAGTGGATCTCGAGCTCACGAACACATTTAAATCCGTAAACAAAGTGGCACGTGGTGCATTTTCAGTGTGGCATTAGACACAATATAAAAATATAAAGAGTTAACCAGATACACTACAAGCGGATACAAGTAACAAAACAAAATTAAATACATAATTTGCAAGCTAGAGAAAACAAGGAGAGAACCATTTTAATCGCACTTGCTTACCCTTGTGAAATGGAGGAAGAAACTAGCCCATGAACTGTGTACTGTAAAGTTCCTGTCAAGCTCTGCAAAGTCCCATACATCAATAGTCTTTTCTGATCCTTCCTTTAACAAACAGCCGATGAATCCCCCGTTGTAAGTGTGTAGATTGCTGAAGCACTTGTCAGAAACATGGAACAGCACAAGGCTGGGGCTATAATCCTGAGGTATTTTTGCAAACATGAATCTAAACCACTGACTCTTCACAGCCTCATCTTTGGGTAGAGAAATGAACACTTATTTTCCCTCACACTTCCAATAATATCCAGCTGAGCACAACGTCTTTGCGACATGACTCAGCCAGGGTCTGCTACAGTGTTCTTCTTCTTCTTTGCTACTATGTTTGTGGGCAGGGCCGGGGGGTTAAATTATCCCGGGTTTGCGCGCGCAACAAATGGGCGGGCTTAAGTTTCGTATCCACGTTACGCTTGGATGACTAAAGGCTCGTTATCAAGACGATTCATTTGAAACACGATAAGTCGACTCTTTTATAGATGAATCAATAGTTTTAAACATGGCGCACTTTCAGATTTAAGTCTTAGATGGATATTTCACTTCACTTTGAGCTGTGTTACACACTACATGGGCATTTTCAAAAACCCATAATAGGGGCTCTTTAAGAGTAAAACATCAAAATCCACTTCCTCATTCAGGACAGTGTTGATTCTGTTAGGAAGACCTTTAACCTGTTTTCCTGGGCCAACTGTAATCCTACAGAGGTTAATCAGAAACTGTGGATTCAATGTGTCCATTATATGAAGCCGGTATCTCTATCACCAAGCTAGGATTTAATGGGGTGACAGGAGTAGTTCTGTCAGCATCAGGACAGTAATGGACACTGATTTCATAAAGGAAATGTTACTGAAGTGACCTTTATTTTGAACCACCAAAAACACCAAAGCTGCTGTATATTTTGCCACAGAATGGAGGATAGCATCAAGGTCTCAACAAAGAAACACATTATTCATAATAAATGAAAGTATGAATGATTTAATCAACTATGCTATTATTCTGTAATAATGCCCTCTCCCTCGTGTCATTCAAAACCATGATCTTGTAGTCATCTTGGGAACAAAAGTAAGGATGTTTTTTAATATTTTGTTTTTCATCCATTAAAAGTCTGAAAACAGAAAAGCCATAACAAATCAAAACAAAATAATAAAACCATGATTGAAGTGCAATCATCTCAGACAAATTGAATAAGGCACAAAATGCACATCTGAAAAATTGCACAGACGTGCTGCAGACATCCGATTCGAATGTTATCACTCGATTGAATGGGCATTATCAGTGGTTATCAGCTGATGAATATGGGCCAGTAGGGGTCTTTTGCACCTACTAGTAGGCTCAGAAGGCTGTTATCATCCATCCACATGGTTAATCAGAAGTTAACGAGAATTATTTATATTATTTACTAAATTTCCCATTAGTTGTATTTTATTAATGTCCAACCTTAAACCCAACCGTCACAGTAATGTAGAAGCAGATATGGATCTGGAGTCTTCTCTTTTAGTATAGAGCACACCATTTATGGGGATTTACACCTACCTAACTTTGCCTAAACTACAAGTTTAATTCTAAAATATAGAAAATTAATTCATGCTGAAGTAATGAGATTTTTTTTACTGTTAAATATTTGTTTTTTTATATATAAACACATGAAAACATTAATGTAATGACCTAGAAAAATATGCCTTGAAAGCCAAGTGTCTCATAAAGATAGCACATAAAATAAGATTTCTGCTAAAACCTATAGTCCTTCTTTCCCTCACCATCAAAGGCACTTTCTCCAAACTGATGTTCCCAATCTAAAACAGTTACAGTTGCTGAATTATGTGGTCTATATTCTCACTTGAGGCATTATTGGAAAGAAGACACTTTGGACTTTACTATCATATCATCTGGAGTTTATAATGCTCAACACGAACAAGTTATAGATGCTTAAGTAATGTAGAAAAAAAAATGTATGGCACTGAATATTTTATTATTTCATAAACAAATATATGAAATTAGTCCTGGAGCAATACAGAAAAGTAACAGGTCAAAAGTCACACATCTCCTGAGTTTATGTTTTGAATGGGATGATGATATAATAAAAATTGAGTTTACTGCAAACATTTTTTTCTGAGACTATGCTTTTCCTCCCTCCCACGTGTAATCACTTGCTTACCAATTTGGTCATATACAAACCACTTCTCTTTTGTTCCATTGTAAAATTATTTACTTTTATTTGGGCACAATATGTAAGAATAAGAATAAAATTTGAAGTAAATAAAACAGTGAGCATATAACTGGTGCCTCTACATTTGAAACAGTACTTTAGTGTTGAGTGCAAAAGTAATATAAAAGTAATGAGTGCAAAAAGGATATTGTAGGGCAAGCAAAGGCCACCACAAGATGATTTGTAGACCACTGCCCAGATAAACATTTGCATAAGTATAGAAAAGTATATAAAAGTGCATATGAAAGAGTATTATTTATATTATTTATTAAATTTCCCATTAATTGTATTATATTAACGTCTACCCATACCCCAACCGTCCAAACAAATCTGGATCTCGAGTCTTCTCTATTAATATAGCTAATTAACCATGTGGATGGATGATAACAGCCTTCTGAGCCTACTAGTAAGAGCAGAAGGCCCCTACTGACACATATCTATCAGCTGATAACCACTGATATTGCCTATTCAACAGAGTGATAACATTTGAAGCGGGTGGCTGCTTGGATGGTGCTGGACAAAAGAAATTGGCACAACAACTCAAGCTATTATTATTATTATTATTATTATTATTATTATTATTATTATAGATATTGTGTGAACTGATGTAGCAGTGGTAAACTAAACAGATCTGTGTGTTTTATATAAACCTGAATCTAGGAGACTGGAAGACAAACTGTTAATACTGAAACAAGACACACACAAAAGCAAGTCCAGTAAAAATGAATACAGCTAAGCTACACTCTCAAACATCTTGTTTTTTCTTTTGTTTTTGTGTGTAAAATGAAAGGTATGAAGTGAATGTTGATTCAGTCTGACTGTAAACAAATTAAAAGTGGAGGTTTAACATCACCTTATCTTCTTCCAGGCACACACACACACACACACACACACACACAAACATGTTTCCGTTTCTGTCAGGTCAAAGCACACAGAGCCCCTGTACTCCAACACTGTTATGACTTGACAAGACAGACAGGCATCAGAAGATAGGTCAGTGTCGAGGGCCAGCAGAAACTGAGTGGAAGTGATGTGTCCCGCAGGTGGCTTTCAAAAAAACTCCCCCCCCTGAATCTCTTAAACACCCCAAGACCAACTGCTCACACCGGTCCCCAAACGCACCAGTCAACAACACTCCAGCAAAACTCCCCGCAAGCTACAAACTTTACAGAGGAGCTGCATAATACCTGGAGTACCCAGCCATTCATTAGCATTTGTGTTCTTCTCAATAGCAGCTGCTCAGTTATTGTTTGACCCTTCAGAACAACGTGAACATTGTCCACAGTGCCTCCTGGAGACAATGTTAATGCTTTAGTGCTTAGTGCTAAAATATCTGTCCTGGAAAACTTACATATAATGTTACATAAGGGTTTAGTTTGATTAATCTGTTGCCATCATATTGTAAAATAACAGGAAATTGTAACACAATTTCAATATGATATTTTCATACAAATAATCTGGTGCATCTGTAACAACTGTGAAGTCTCAATGGTCTCAATGGTCTCAAAGTCTTCCCATAGCGTTAAACTTGCGGGGAACAGTTGATGTGACTTTTTTCAACTTTATATGGTTCCTTTTAAAGCATCGATGTTGTAATGTAATTAAAATACAATCAGTTAAATAGACTTGAGCATTCATTTAGTTGGTCAAGCATTAAATGAGATGCAAAAGCCGCTTATACGCACACGCACGTCAGGATCAGCAGGTAAGCACAGAAAATACATTGAAAAAGAAGTTTTCATATTTTAGAGATATGGCATGGAAAAATGTAATTTAATGCAGTGCTTCTTGTACATTCTGAGACCCACTTTATATAGTATATCAATCAGGCAATGAAGATCACTTATTTTTAAAGAAAACAGAAGTTAAATGCGCCGATTTTGTAACTGCACATAGGCCCAATACTAATTCTATTTTTGTACCCCTTCCCCTTGACCCTTGAAACAAAGTGTTAAGGGGAAGGGCTTCAAAATTTACCCCTAAGAAAAGGAACAGCACTACAACACCTGCAGACGTCATCATATGTCATCGCAAGCTCTTGCTTCATATGAGATCAATGATTGGTGTTGCGTTATTTTTGGGTATTTCTCTTCAGGAAATCACAGAAGGCAACATGATCATTTTATCATAACGATATAATGTGGCAATAAGATCGCAACTGTACTGTGCATTAACACCGTGACCATATTCATCTATGTAAACACACAAAAACAACATTAATATTATGGCAGACACTGTAAAAAGACAGGGTATTCAAGTCTTTTTTGACAGGGTATTCAAGTGTCATTGAGTGAAAGTATGTTGTGTTACTACTATACAGGAGTTATTATTAGGGATTATAAATAGCGAAATGTAGCAGTTTTTACTTTAGCATTTTTTTAAGCATGACGATAAAACATAAATGTGGTTATGAATGTATTAAAACATGTGCTTGTTTGTTGTAAAAATTCATAATAATGACAAAAAAATACTAATTTGTGCATCTCCTTCCCTGTGCAGTCATGCTGCTGTTGTAGCTGGTGTATTCTGGGAAATTTTTGTACCCTTTGGTTTCAAATGTGCGGTCCTGAAAAATCTCTGTTTGAAGGGGTATCTACCCCTTCCCCTTAGCCCTATGACTTCAAGCTAAAGAGAATTGGGACACCCTACCCCTCGTTTTGCGCGTTCACGTGAAGGGGTAGGGGTAAGAGGAAGGGCTAAGGGTTAGAATTGGGATTGGGACATAGTATACCGAAAGCATTTGACCCAGGTTACTGCAAAATTAAAAGTCCTTCTGCATATTTCTGCATATACCCTATTGTTTTTAAAGGGGAACAAAAAATGAGAATTAATCTACGGATAGCTAATTACTGGTTTAAAAAACAACAACAGACAATTATGAAGATTAACATATAAATATATACATATTTTCCTTAAATACTGAACAAGTTTACTGCAATTATTAGTTGATTTAAAGTAGTCACCACCAACTGGCAGTTTTAGTTCACATGCATGGTAGTCCCTTATTTATCAGGGGTCTCCACAGTGGAATGAACTGCCAAATTAGCTTAGCTTACTAAAATAATGATTTGCCTGTCTCCTGGCAACTAAATTGGCCTGCTGCCAACCACACTTATAATTATTAATTTTATAATAGAAACCATATTGCTGTACTAAAGTAATTATTTATGTGCTACAGTGTGGTTCACACCATCTCCATACCTCATCCAAAGTAGTTAAGTTGGTTAAAAGTTGGAGACAGCTGTGTTTGTAACACTACAGTTTAGGCTTGGGGGGCATCCAAATTTTGAAACCGCCAAACCTCCTCCCTATTTTACCTCGATATACGGTATTACCATGCGCAATAAAAAAATATGACACAAGGCTCAGACAGCATCACCAAACTGTTGGCTAAACCGTTTAGAAACTGAATACCGTATATGTGACCTAAGGTTCGAGGTATTTCTATCTCTCGTGGTCATCTTTTTGTTGCACAATTTGCCTTGTCCGAATTTACCGCCTTTCCCTTTTCGTTCTGCAAAACTGCAGAAGTTGTTTTTTTTTTTTCCAGACCAGGTCACTTGGTGCATGACTCGCCATCTTTCCCCACCTCCAGTGCTTAATTTGTAAATTGCAAGGTCCCGGAACAGATCGGGGTAACGAATCCAGCATGTTACCAGAAGAGGAAGAAAGTCCTGGACGAAAATGAAAAGCGGGGTGTGGGGGGTGGTTGTCGCGTACAAAAGTGAAACGTGAAGAGGGTTAGGGAGTCACGGAAGAAAGTGTAAAGCACATGTGTCAAAGCCAGTTCCTGGAGGGCCGGAGCTCTGCACAGTTTAGTTCTAACCTTAATTAAACACACCTGATCAAACTAATTGAGTCCTTCAGACTTGTTTGAAACCTACAGGTAAGTGTGTTGAAGCAGGGTTGGAACTAAACTGTGCAGGGCTGCGGCCCTTGAGGAACTGGCTTTGACACCTGTGGTGTAGAGGGTTGTGGAGTCGCGGAAGAAAGTGGAGAGCGGGGGATGAGGTGTGTGTGAGGAGGGGGACCGGTAAAATGAGGTGCCGGATCCGATTTCAGAGGTGCCGCATCCGTCTTGTTCCAGCACAAATTAAGCCCTGCCCATCTCTCTCTTTCTCCTCCATGCTGTCCCGTGATGACAACCACGCGTACGTATTTTTAGAAATTGAATAAATTATATTTAATATTTAATCCTCGTCTCCTATAGGAGTGCATTGTTTTTATGATGGTATTGAAACTGATACCGTTGCTATTTTTAGATTCTGCAGTGTTATAGTGTATTACCGTATTACCGTCCAAGCCTACTATAGTTTTAAAAATGACTGGGACAGTTTGTGCCATTGAGATGACTGGTTTAATTTTACAGGAACACTAATTAAGATATTAGAAAGATATTATGGAAATTGAGGAGGTGGAAATGGGAAGAGAGATTAGCATTAAAGAGAAAGCCTTTAATTATTTTGCCCAGGCCCAGCTTAAGGATCTAGATCTCTTTTTTTCAGTGCTATCCACAGCAAAGCCCAAAAGAAGTCCTTCCCATCTTCTTCAGCAAAGACAGAATACAGTAAGAAATGGTTGACATACTGCGAAGAGTAACACTTTTTTTATGATGTGCCCTTTCACTCTCAGCCAGAGACAGTTCATTTACCAAAGGATAGCCTGGTTGGGTGTGAAATTTCCCAGCCTGAAATATGTCCCAGTCCACCCCTGCTTGTTAATATGTTAATGTAAAATGTGTTTGCTTCAATTAATTTAAAAGAGTAAACTTATTATATTTAGAACAATTACAATTACTATTATGAAAAATAAATAAATAAATCAAAGAGCAATGAATAATAAATAACAATATTAGCTTCATTGGTTGGTTGGTTGGTTGGTTGATTGATTGATTAATTGATTGATTGAAATAATGCTCTTGTGGGATGGTTAAATGCACATTTATTATGTTCTTTGTCCTTTTATTTTCTTTCATTGTTGAGAAATAAACATATAATCAAGAAAATTAGTTTTAGAACATCAGTGGCCAACAAACATTAATTCAATTAAAATACAATACAATAAAACTAATACAATAGTATGTATCTACACTCACCCGCCACTTTATTAAGTACACCTCACTAGTACCAGGTTGGACCCCCTTTTGCCTTTAGAACTGCCATAATCCTTTGTGGCATAGATTCAACACGGTACTGGAGATTTTGGTCCATATTGACATGATAGCATCACGCAGTTTCTGCAGCTTTGGCGGCGAATTTGATACGAATCTCCCGTTCCACCACATCCCAAAGATGCTCTATTGGATTGAGCTCTGGTGACTGTGGAGGCCATTTGAGTACAGTGAACTCATTGTCATGGTCAAGAAACCAGTCTGAGATGATTCGCACTTTATGACATGGCGTGTTATCCTACTGGAAGTAGCCATCAGAAGATTGGTACACCGTGGTCATAAAGGGATAGATATGGTAAGCACCAATACTCAGGTAGGCTGTGGCATTGACACAATGCTCAACTGGTACTAATGGGCCCAATGTGTGCCAAGAATATATCCCCCACACCATTATGCCACCACCACCAGCCTGAACCGTTGATATAAGATAGGATGGATCCATGCTTTCATGTGGTTGATGCCAAATTCTGACCCTACCATAAAAAAAAATTGCTGCAGCAATTGAGACAATTGAGGCAACATTTTTTTCAATCTTCTGGTCACTTAAATCATCTTTCTGCCCTATTCTGATGCTCAGTTTGAACTGCAGTCTTAACCATGTCTACTTGCCTAAATGCATTGAGTTGCTGCCATGTGATTGGCTGATTAGAAATTTGTGTTAATGAGCAGTTGCACAGGTGTACCTAATAAAGTGGCTGGTGAGAGTATGTATGTATGTATGTATGTATGTATGTATGTATGTATGTATGTATGTATGTATGTATGTATGTATGTATGTATTTAGTTTGCTTGTTGTTTGCCTTAATAACTTGTTTGATGCCAGTAAATTGTACAACAGTAACAAACAAACAGTAACAGTTACTTGGATAATTTGATTCTATTTTCCCCTAATTTAATGTCCACCATGTAAAAAGTGTAAATCCAGCAGCTTAGAAAAGATTCATATGTTTTTTATTCTGCATGTCTGATTTAAACAAATTCTGATGCAAAGCCATGCTGAATGTCTCTCTGGAGCTCAGCAATGGTATATCATTACATACTCTGGCAAATGCTACTCTCTTCAACCAAGATTTATATGCCTAACTCACACTACGCACTCTCACACTCACACACACACACACACACACACACACACACACACACACACAGACAAACACCTGCGTAAACAGATGTTTCGCAGCAAGAGAACTGGTGCGAGTCCAAAAAGTTATTTCCGAAAACCTCCACTCACAAACATCAACATTTAGTCAAGGACAATTGAATCTCCCTCACTAAACAAACTACAATTACCACAAAAGCGTATAATCATAGCAGGAAAAAAATCCATATCTAAGAGAGTTCATTTCCATGACACCTTACGTGACATATTTAATATTACTAAACACTTAATCATTTCATTCTATTTATTGTTTTGGGTGAGAGTCTTAATGCTGTTTCAGGCATTCCTCTTTTTACATTATTGAAGAATTGGTTTCTCATGTTAAGCCACAGTTCTCCATTGCAGTCCTTGTGCCCATCACACTGCATAGTCTGCATGGGTTGCATTTAACACACCTGATACAAATAACCAGCTAGTTAGAAGAGTGTTCTTGATTAATTGTGTTCTGATCAACAGTGTTCATATGTACCGTGTTCTTTGCTCTCTACTCCTTGAGCAGAGGAAATCTTTACTTCACTTTGCAATTTTTGTGCATGGATTTGCATAACCACACTCCCCACAGCTTCATCACAAACAGGCAATGCTTACTAAAGTACTGTGAATTGTGACATATTATATTTCTGTAAACAAATACAGTAATATTTTAAATTAATATATTGCACACTAAAAATGTCATAGTAGAGTGGAGTCCACTTTGCATGCACTTATGGTTGAATTAGAATAAGCATCTGAAGTGATAAGAAAAACACATAAAATGATTCTGAAATCAAACTGAGAACCGCTGTGCTAAGCATAGTCCAAGTTAACCCTTTGAAGGATTTGATCACACTGGTGTGATCAGTCTAGGCTTTGAGACAAAGATTATAGAGTGTGCCACTCATGTAGTAATCAACAGTAAAATCAGGAACTTTAACAAATGCTGGAGCCAGTTAAAGTGATACGTTAACACTATTGTTTAAGCTTAACAGCAGAAATGGAGACAGCAGACCAAGGAATGGTCTATCTGTCTTTAGTTCTCCCTGAGAGCCAAAGTGTGAAAAGACCACAACTTGCAGAACTGGTTTTGGACCTAATCAGCATTTGCCATTTAACATTTGCCTTTTAATCACACTATACATTTAAATTTAAATATGCATAGTGATGTTTAATCTTTATAATCTCAGCACAATGACTTGGGTAAACTAGAAGTGGTTTGGAAGGTGAAATATGCACAATATTAAACAGTTTTACCTGTGGACAACAACTGTGCAAATGCTGATCGCAATATGGATGATACCCTCAAGTTACAAGCTCAGAGGTCATCCAATCACATTGCTGGATATGAAAGGTGCCATATTTTGGACCCCGCCTTTCAGAGAAAGTATAAAATAAAAATTGTAAAAAGTTGTGTTGCTTCTTGCTGCTTGAAGGGTGGTTTACAAAAGGTTTTTTGTGCAAATGTTACACCTCTGAATGTCTGCAAGGTATCATGGGAAGTTTGAAACTGGATCCAACACAAGCAGTGACTCCCTAAAAGACCTATCCCCGGATGATCTAATTAAAAAAAAAAAGTAATTTTCCTGCGTTCCAGCAAGAATTTTCATGGTGTTAAAGGAGTTTGAATTCACTGTGTTTCATTGAAGACTGCTGAAAACAATGTTTCAGAAACACAGATCACCTCCAGAAATATGCATGTTCCAGGTGTCAAGGCCTCTACCTTTAAGGATAAAACGTTGACAGGTTCCTGACATCAGGACCATCACTTCCAGACATCTGCAATCTGTGCATTCCAGAGCATTCAGATTTCCTCTTCACAAAGCTCAAAGTTCAAGAAATCCATGTATGCTTGTTATGAGCATCAGGACCTTTAGGAAGAACCAGCTTCTTCCAACCACTGCATCATCAACAACAGAAGCATATTATATCACTTCCCTAACCCATATCAGGGCCCTTAACATAGTCTATTTCAGTATATGATACTCTTATTCTAAATAGATGTGTATATGATATCCATCAATAACAAAACATCCTCAGTTATTGGTTATTTTAAAATATGTGTTACCTTATTAGACTCTAGCTTGTTTTTAGAAAAGTAATTAATCACAATCCTCAACTTAATCACCCTCACGATTGATGCCTATGTGGTTCAATCACTGTACATTTAGTAGTTTTTAGTTAGCCTTGTTTATTATTTTGTTCATAAAATGAAATTGATAAAATTGTGTTAATAATGTACTCTCTACATGTCAGACGATCTCACTATGCTTCAGATTGGCAATATAATAAACTCATTAAAAATGTACATAATTCATTTATTGTTGATTACTGCTGATAATCACACTCACCTTAAGTAAGGTGTAATTAAAATCTCAATTTTATTATTACTAATATTAATGTTAAAGGTGCTGTATGTAAGTTTGTGACTCTTCTAAAGCATAAAAATACCATAATATGTTTGCAGGTATTTAAGAAACATCCCAAGTGAACATACTTGCTTAACTGAAAAACAATGCTGAAGTCAGATATTCTGCTTTTAAAATGGTTTTTCCGTGCCGGAACGCTGTCTTTGTTTAGCCTGCAGAATGCCAGTTTAGCCAATTATATTTCAGCACTCCGGGTTGCCTTGTTGGAAAACAGCGTATTTCATTCATTCATTCAGACAGGCTCTGAAAGCATGCGCCCAAGACCGAAATGGACAGTATCAGACGTCGAAATGATACAGATTCAGTTCCACATGAGGTTATTACTTAGCAAATGATATAAACATTACGAACGTAAACATTAGGTGAGCAGGTTACATTGTAATCTCGTGTCCTAACAACACGCAAACAGCAGTTTAGCTGTTTGCACCAGACGAAACATGACAGAAATGTAAATACAGCCATTCAGAAGCACAGAATATGCACTCACTCACGAAACGGTAAGGTTTAGAATCCATTCAAACTCACATTGTTAGCATTTAGCACTGAATAAAACACACGAGGCTTACCTGAGGTGCACTGTCATAGGTTTCACATGTTGAGCTGTGAGAAAATGAAACCGTTTCTAATATCTCAATTCGAGGTGTTGGTTAAACTAAAACTCCTTTTAATATGGAAAATATTCCCTCTATCGCGTGTCGTTGATTTTATTTAGAACACAGGTTTAAATCACTCGCTCCTGTACTCAATCTGGCATCCCACGCGTGCGTTTATTTTGATCTAGGAGTGCAATACCTAGTTCAACCACTGGGTGTCAAACTTACATACTGCACCTTTAATCTTCAAGACAAACCAAAGCAAATATCACTACATTATTTTGTGCCCCACGTGAGGTTAACGGATCTATATTAATATCAATACCAATATTGATGATAATATTTGTGATAAATTTAAAACAATATTACACATAGCTTTGAATGATAAAGATGTAACATCAATATAGACATTGTAGTGAAGAAAGCCCTGCCTTTAAGTAAAGAAGCTAATCATCGATTGCTATAGGCTGATGACTCACCGGGAAGGGGCTCGGTCAAGACTCATGTTTTTGCAACAGTTTCTGCAGCTTCATTGTTATGAACCATCTGGGGTCAGGAATCAGCAGATGCTTGGCTCACAAACATGAGAAATACATCCACATAAAGCTTTAAATCTACTTTTAAACAAACCAAGTACATTTTAAAACAAATGTTCTCTGGGTTTTGCAATCTGGATAAAACAAACGTGCGGTACAGTATGTCCTGTCTGACCTCATGAATTCCCTCATCCTCCATTTTAAAGCAAATCACATGACGCAATCACTTGAATTCCCACAAACATGTAAACAAAGAAGTCGTTGTCAGTTCGGGTTGAAATTTGCCATCAGGAATGGGTTAGGAATTACTTCAGAAGATGACTTGCCTTTAAAGGGACTCTGCTGGAGCATACGATCACACAATCACAGTGTGATTAGGATGTTCAGTGGGTCATGTGATCAGCTGCTAAATCCAAATTTGCTTTCCTGCTGTTCACTCCTGCTGGAGATGTTCTGCATTTGCCTGCATACATTACATTTTTAACTGACGTCACAGAAACCCTGTATACTGCATACAGTTATGTGAAATATGTAGGCTGTCTTATGCATAAGAGTAACATCTTTATAAATGTTAAATTATTGGGTCAATTTGATTATCATTAGGCTAGTTTTGGCCATTGGACTAGTTTTGTTGCAAAAATCTGGCAACCCTGTACAGACCTGAGCCAGAGCCAGAACGCACTAAACATTAACATGCTTCATTCCAGTTATACAAGTCATTAGTGCCTGAAAATGGCCCCAAAATTAGTTTTTGTATGTAAGGGTAAGTTGGCCTTGCAAATGTGTTTGTTTGTTCTTCTCATTTTTGTGATAAATGTTTTACAAACAACATCCAGTTCAATACTGGATTTTGCACATTGTGTGCTACTGACTGATAGATTGGTCGCAGCAATAAAAGGTCCCAGTCATGATTCAGATCTGCAGGCGTCAAATAAAATGCACATGCTTGCTTTTGACTCATTGACTCTCTCCACAGCAAGCCTCCAGGTGCTTGGCTGTATTCAGAGAGAATAGTAAAGCTCAATCTTTCTTTTATAAACCTTAAAACTGAAAACTTTTCTGAGACATGAAGGATGTAATAATCTGTAGGTACTCAAGATTAAGGTGAGTTGGTGATCTGCCAAAATGCTAAGCGTTAACATAATAGTTTGAAAACACAGTCCCTCCCCTGCCGTCCAAAGCCACACCTCCTGAAATCACGAACGTGCACCGTAAATATGACAGTAGACAACCCACTAGATCATGTCAAGCAAATCTTGTCATAATGTGCAATATTTCATGCATGCTAGGATTGCTGGTCTCACTCTCTCAAGCGCTTTGTCCTAAAGTGACTACGCAGGAATTATACTTATTACTAAGCCATAATTACATGCCATTTTAGACCGAATATTTAAAGTAGCATAGTAAACAATATAGGGACCGCGTCAGGTTGTCATTAGCCCTTTTCACACATACAGACCATTCAGAAAATTACTGGCAATTTTTCAGAAAAGGATCATGTGTGAACAGGCCCTTTTTGAAGATACCAGTAAATTTGTTCAGGCAATTTTCCGGAAAGTGAAGTTGTAACATTACCGGTAATTTGCCAAAATGCAAATTCAGTCCAGTCCAGTTTTCAGTGTTTAAGTTCAGTTTAGTTTAGCTCAGTTCAGTGTGGTTTATTTACTACTGAGAGTCCAAACACTGAAGAGCAAATCCATCGATGCACAGCTCTACAGATCACGAACCATGCAAGCCATGTTATGACAATAAAGCCTTTGATTATTTTTCCAGACACATTTAGCTGCTAGATTTTAGTCAGATAATGTTTCTATGTTCCTTCTTAATGCCAACTGTGTAAAGAATTATCAATAAAAAAAAATTGTTTAAACGCTGGTTGTCTAAATATAAATGTTTAGGGTAAATGTTTCTGCTTAGTGCAAGTGAAAGAAACCTATTTTATCAAAACTGATTTTAAATAATTAATTTTGTTTTAATTGAACCATTTTCCTTAGATTACACTGCAAAAACAGAAACAATGTAATAAAAAGCCAAAAAGCCCACATAAAACATGAAAAAATGCTCAAAACCTAAAAACTGATATAGGAGTATAAAATAAGTGTTTCTGTCTTGCCTTAATTTGCAAAGATAATAAAACACATATTTGAGAAATGCCAATGACATATATTAAAAGCATTGCAAGCATACTTCATACTTCCAGAAAGTGTGATGGTACGGCATCGTCGAACTGACATTAACTTGATATGAAGGTCGTAAAAGGTAAAGAGATAAGTTCATGATGTTGAAAACATTGTGTTGTTATCTGGCCGCTGTATTCTGCGCACTTCTCTTTATCTGAGATCTGTGGCCACAGCTAAATAAAGAGGTAAGTATAGTGATGACATTGCCCCGGGCTGATCTGGAGACGCTCTCCTTATCAGAACACTGCATATCTGATCGCTGTTTCTGGCTGGAGGAAAACCACAAAAACAAATGATAGGGTAAAAAAAAAAAAGCTGAGAACTCCAGATACTATGTTTCTTAGATATTTCCTGACAGGGGGGAAACCGAAAATGTGTGTAGTTAGGATGACACTGTTTTGCATCTCTTATATAAACAAACATGAATATATGTCTTATGTTAAATTATTCCAATAAACATGGAACACTTAGGTTGTGACACAAATGTGTTCTGACAATCAGGGGGAAACACAAAGAAAGAGTTAGATTTGCTTTGTTTTTGTAGCTTTTCTTAAAAAAACTAACAAAAAAAACAAATTATATATATATATATATATATATATATATATATATATATATATATATATATATATATATATATATATATATATATAAAACGTAGTAACCGTTTCATTCCCCAGTGGGAAGTGAACTTCAATGCTATGTGGAAAACTTCCAATATGGGGAAATGTATGGAACCGCCACAGCGATTGAACCTTACCACGTCACTAGTGAGAGGTTTGCCAGGGTCTCAGCATGAGCGCACCATCATCACCAGAGATGCAGTCCTCCAAGGTGCCCCCCTGGCCCTAATTTACCTTACTTACCTGTGAAGCGTTTAGAGGCTTATTTATATTTTTTGGAGAGTCATAAAAAATACACCTAGTTAAGTTCTAGGAATTAAAAAAAAAACGACAGTACATTGGGAAAACGTGCAGTCCCGACAGGGAGGACGCTGCGGAGGCCACCTGCTGCCCAATGGGGAGACCTGGTGGCATGAAAACGTATGAACTAACCCTGAAAAGGGGGGAGTACACATATGAACGATGGATAGCAGGGAGGGAAGACACTAGAGCTGTGAATCTACACTGGTCTCACGGTTCAGTTCGGTTACGATTATCATGCCATCGATTCGGTTCAATTCGATATCTCGGTGCATTGACGATGCTTTTCATACACAATTATATATTTTCTTCACAGCAAAGAAATTATTGTATTAAAATGTAGAAATATATTTATATTTTTATACTATTTGTAATACAATTTTGTCTTTTAATACAAACAGTCAAATATTTAAACTGTACCTTTAAACAACACGAGTATTTATAGCAAATAAACAAATATAAATATCCCGCTCGCTTTCTGATCCTTGTCTACCAAGTTCTCTTACACCCCTTTAATTGGTCACGCACTCAACAGAAAGGGCTGCGATTGGCTCTTGCACTCTGCGCTCTCTAGAGAGAGAGAGAGAGAGAGAGAGAGAGAGAGAGAGAGAGAGAGAGAGAGAGAGAGAGAGAGAAATAGAGTTTACTTTCATTCTCTCAAACACAGTGAAATAGGGGCTTTTGCTGTTCAGTGTCAGTGAAAGACGGTCCAGCAAACACACACGCAGTGAAATTGAGCAAAGTTTCTGCGTTTTTAAGTAGTTGGAGTGTTGTAAATACTTGCGCTCGCCTCCCTCATTTACTTACTATGGCGACATAGCGTCTATGAGATAAATGACGTCAGTACATAATAACCGGTTGTGATTATTACTGAACCGATACCGAATTGTCCACGTCTGCATCGCGGTGCACCGAAAAAACAATTAATTTTGACACCCCTAGAAGACACACTGTCTACCTGGACAGAAATCTTAAGATAAGGAGTCGAGTGGATCGAGCAGACCTCTCCTAATAGAGATCTCCAAGTGGGTATGAGAGGGGGACAGGATTGATTTAATTATCCAGCATCTCGCACCTCTGGGAACTGGATGATGAGGCGATGCTTACCCGTTGTGCCGTCATCCTCCGTGGGGATTATTGTAACGCCGACCCCCACGTGTGGAGGTGACAGCCTTAGCTCCAGCCAGCTGAAGGAGGATAGCATCACACTGATCTGGCATGTCCGGGTTCCTTCTTGGAGAGAAGTACACCACACAGCGAATAGACTCAACTTCAGGGCGTAGGCCTGTAGAGGGTGCTCTAGCATGAGTGATGGTGTTGACCACCAAACCGGTAGGTCACCCAAGTCCTCCGTACTCCATCTATGGACCACACGTGAGGTTCCAAAGATCTGGGCGCGAGTGCCAGATGGTGCCTGTCCCAGAGAAGAAGGTGCTTCTTCAAGGGAATACGCCAGCGAGGGGTTGTCATGAGAAAAAAGCTGAAATACAGGTCCGGTTGAGCCAGAGAGGCACAATAAACAGACCTGCTCTTCGTCCTCACTGACTTTACACAGTATCTGTGCGAGGAGGCTCACTGGAGAAAAATGCGTATTTACGCATGCCCCGGGGCCAGCTGTGATAGCCAGCTGGACAGCCAGGCTCGCTGAGGAAAGAATGGCACGCAGCGACTTCCGTCGCGTATGACTCCAGAAGAGCAACCTGTGCGGTTGATATAAGCCACTGTCGCTGTGCTGTCCGTCCTGACCAGCACGTGTTTCCCCTCTAGCGCCGGTAAACAATGGCTCCAGTCAATTAATATGCCAATGCAACCTGGTTCCTTCCACGAACCCGCAGCTGCATGCCCGCAACACATGGCCCCCCCAGCGCGTACTGGAAGCATTGGTCAGAACGACGACATACCTGGACACTTGTTCTAGAGGCACCCAGACCTGTAGAAATGCAGGGTCCGTCCAGAGGCTGAGGGTGCGGCGACACAGTGGAGTGACAGTCACCCAATGCATGCCACGCGCATCTGGGGACCTGATCGTGAAGCCAATGCTGATTTCGAAGGCTGCTACTGTTCACTGGAGGTTGCATTTCGGTCACGGATGCATGCTTTGAGAAGCTTCATGACTTAATGAATCACACCAAGAAAACCCAGGGTGCTGAAATATAATTGGCTAAACTGGCATTGGGCGGGTTAAAGGACCAAAACAAAGACAGACGTTCCAGCACGTAATGGACATTTTAAAAGCAGATTTTTCTTTTTCCAAATAAACAAGAATCTTCACATAGCATGTTTCTTTAATGGTATTATTATGCTTTAGAAAATATTATTGTGTTTGTAAAATAATAATATTTTTTATTGAATATATGATTTTTTAATATATTAAAACACGGGTTTTTGTACTTTAGTAATAATAATGACCAAAATTAGGTAATTGCTTAAGATTTTTATTGATTAAGTAATGGATTGATTTGTGTTATGATATGGTATGCAACGGTTTGCTAAATTCGCATCTCAGACTTCACTAATTTCCACCTATATCATACAATAGTTAAGCAGTTGCACTTTCAGGGTCACAGTGGGTGTATAACCAGTGGAGGCCAGCATGAATTATGGGACATTTGCCTGCATGTGGCATCCATTTGGAGCCCGAGTGTCACCTTCCTCCTTAATAACACCTACGACCTAGAGAGAGTCACTTTAGCAATCCACTGATAAATCAGTGTTAAATGTCATATGCTGTATACGAGCAGAGGGTGGTTGAGAACATCTCTGACTTCTGACGGCCCACAATGCACTATTATACACCTCCACACACACACACACGCTCCAGTCTTGTCACCAAAATTAACTTTAAACGCTTTTTGGGGGCTGGAAACACTTTGGTTCAGGTCTAACGCTGAGGCTCATTCGCACAGCTGCTCCAGAGATAAAGATTTGAAAAAGTTCATTACTTAAAATAGCTGTTCCCCTGCCAGGCTGCCAGCCATCACGATATGAAGGAAATCAACGGCACTGTTGTGAGGAAATGCGAGAGGGTGGGCTTATAATCTAATTTAGTATGCGAAAAAAGATACCCGTCTATCATTTCTGTTTGAAATAGTTTGAACATCACCTAAATATTTAACATTTTTAGGAGCAATTTTACAAACTGGTCCGAATGCTCCATTCCTCACAAAAATCTCATTTGACGTACCAGCCTGGGGTGCGTTTCCCAAACAACGACGTAACTCGCGGCTGAACTATCATAGTGCGATGCATCGTTTGGCAAAAGAACGATGTAGCGACGAGTGTTTCCCAAAACCCGTAGTTTCTCTGTCGCAGATCCATCGCTTGAACCATGTTAGTTATAACGTAAAACGCCCATAATGATGCTCTAAACGGGGAGGAGTAACTTCTTTAGAGAACAACCCCATCATTTCTTTGTGCAAATTATATTGTTTTACACAAACACGCATTTAAAATAAAATCCAATCTAAGTTTTGGTAAAGATATCTCACAATTTTTTACTTTTCAGAGCCTGTCAAGTCCTTCTTTTGACCCATTTTGCCAAAGGAAAGGAAGTTGCCTTATAATTATGCACACCTGATATAGGGTGTTGATGTCATTAGATCACACCCCTTCTCATTACAGAGATGCACATCACCTAATATGCTTATTTGGTAGTAGGCTTTCGAGCCTATACAGCTTGGAGTAAGACAACATGCATAAAGAGGATGATGGGGTCAAAATACTAATTTGCCTAATAATTCTGCACTCCTTGTATATATATATGTGTGTATGTGCCATAGTAACTGAGTTTGAACTATCGTAAATTTGATTTATGAAACAGAATCTGCCGTTAATAAACATGACTTACCAAAATAAGCCTGGCTTATTCTCTAAGCTTGGTTTATGGAATAGCCCAGACTATTTGTCTTTCAGTGAATACATACAAATTATCATCATTAGCTATGTAACCATTTCAGTATTAGTGAAATTATATTATTAAGTACACACACACACATATATATACATACATACACATATATATACATACATACACATACATACATACATATATACATATATATATATATATATATATATATATATATATATATATATATATATATATATATATGTGTGTATTATAGGTGGGCATAGATTAATTTTTATAATCTAGATTAATCTAGATTAATCTCAAAATTAATCTAGATTAATCTAGATTAAAATGGCTCATTTGAATTCTGCCGAAGACATTCAGAATATGTGTGCTACCCAAATTATACGTCTTTGAGAACGGGTTTCTCAAGCCGGGTGTTGCATTAAACCAGGGGCTCATCTCCTGTTTCCAAAGTGCATCACAAACTGCTTGAGAAACTGTTCTACTATGATAATTGGTGATGAAAATAAATGATGTTCAATAAGATGTACTTGTGTTTACTAACTGTTTATTCAGTTAAACGTAAATTTTGAACTGTAGGCCTACATAAGCTCTAAATAGCAATTTTTGATTACCTTAAACCGACTAAAGTCAAAACTGAACTAAACAGAAATGGAATTAAGACATGTGGAGTATGCAGATATTAGTGGCATTATAGAAGTAAACACTGCGGTCTTTAGGACCTTTCGCCATGTTTTCCGACAAGATCCACACAGGCGGCTGTCAGTAAAGGACCGCGCACACACATACACAAACACACACACATCGCGAAATGCTGAAGTTTTTTCTTACCATTTGGCGTGCATTATTAAATTCCATGACACTCTCACCAGTCCTTACTCCTTATTTGAGTCTAGTACCCCAGTTTGTCACGATGGCATGAATGAAATGTTCGTGAGTTAGTGAAACTGCCGAACTGTAGTTAGAGTCAAGCATCCTGCTGATTTGATTTAAAAAGGCACTCTTTTGTCAGACGGTTCACCGGTCAGGTATACATCCGTGCTAATATATCAAGGTGAAAGTCATCATAGCTTGCATAAAATAGACCCTGCTCCCACCCCACTTTGAGAATAGATTAACGGCGATATTTTTTTTATCGCGCGTTAAGAGTCTCGCGTTAACGCAGCACGTTAACGCCGATAACGGCCCAGCACTAGTATGTATGTATGTATGTGTATGTATGTGTATATATATATATATATATATATATACAGGTAGATAGTTTTTTATGAATCATTTAATAATTCATTCATTCATTCATTACTGACTGATATCACTGTAATTTTTTTTTTCATGTGGTCTTTGATTTATTTTAATTCATGTGATCTTTACTTTTTGAAACATAATTTCAATGTACACATTTCTGAAAGTCTTTTCACTTCCATCCAGAGATGTGATTTAAACGTAAAACTGGAATTTCATATCAAACATTTGCAAATAAAGCAGCATTTTCATCTAGTGAGTCAAAAAGAACAAAACAGTCACTTCCTGACAAACTGGCGGCAAAAATCAAAAAGAAAAATATCATTTGTGTGGTAGGAGAAGCCACTGTGGGCCACTGTGAGCCTATAATAAATTGCTAGGGACTTTAGGATGACCGAAAACAGCATTTCAAATGTTGTGCATCATATTCGTTCCACTGGTTTGTCCATTAATGCCATCAAAATGTATGTGCATTGTGCCATTTTGTTTAAAAAGCCTCTATTTTGCATTACAAAAGGTCATATTTTGGTATTGGGTGACTCCAACAACAGGCTGATAAGCATGCAAGGTCGAAAAACACCTTCATTGTCTTAAAATATGCATTTATTTTTACCTAATTATCCAGCCTGATCTCACGAGAAATTTTCTCACGAGAAATTTTGTCAGTTTAGTGGCTAGTGGCAGTTCAGTCGTATGAAATTGTATGATTTTAAAAAGGAGGCATGGCACCTAACCCCACCCCTAAACCCAACTGTCATTAAATCGTACAAATTCAAAGTATAGCCACTAAATAAAAAAGTTACGAATTGCAGTGAGATGAATTATCCCAATGCCTCCCATATGATTTGTTCAGCATTTCATTTGTTCCCAAACCCCTCCCTTGAGTGATGCTAATCTGTGGTGATTGGTTCGATGACCCAGTCTGCTGTGATTGGTCAACTGCGTTCAGAGCTAGTCAGAGCGAAACGCCCAACACGGCTCTGGAGTAGCACAGAGTATGTGTGAGCCCAATGCAGGAGTGCATTAAAGAGATGCAGTTAAACTCCAGCATATTACTTTACTCCTAGACCTAACCTCAACTAATAACAACAACACATGCAGTATTAATCCACACAGTGACAAAAGTTGAAGTATTTTTAAAACTGACCGCGCCAACTGACCGCGTGTAGGAACAGCTGATGGTAGCCATAACAAAGACAAACGGTGGAGGATCGCAAGTTCAGAAACGCATCTAGTGAGGTTTATTTATAAACTAATTTCGAGAGGATCATGTGCTTATGATTGAGATGATTCCTAACTCACTATAAAAAACCAGAGTTTTCTTATCTCAATATCTTCGTCTTGAAGAATCCACCCTTACTCCCCCTCCTTTCCAGATGGGCGACACGGTGCCCCAGTGATTAGCACTGTTGCCTCACAGCAAGAATGTCTCAGGTTAAAGTCCCTTCTAAACCAGTTGACATTTCTGTGCGGAGTTTGCTCGTTCTCCCCGTGCTCGCGTGGGTTTTCCCTGGGTTCTCTGGTTTCCTCCCACAGTCCAAAATCACGCAAACTAAGTAAATTGAACAAATCAAATTGATACCATAGCCAAGCTCTTAGCGATTACACATCTTCTCATCCTATATCTGTCATTAGCCAGAAATAAGCCAGGGGGAGTTCATCAAGATCTACCTGAGCTCAAACTCCACTCTCGTGCTGCAAACGGGAGGGAGCCCAGGGCTCGAGGATCTTATAAGCTCAGTGCGCTCTCCCGGCACAGCATGCCAAACAAGCTTTATTATCAATCATCAGCTAAGTGTGAACTCTTGAAAATGGGTAATGGAAAAAGCATGCGTTGCATTTTAAATGTGGTTTTGGACACGATATGTGAATAGCCCATAAAGATTTAACCTGAGAGATGCATTACAAGCACTGATCTATGATAGATAAGTGATTACAAAGCGCACGGAGCAATTACAAGTTACAACACAATTAAACACATATATTCCAAACTACACAAAACAGGGCCACAGTTTTAATTACACTTAAATGTTTTTGATCCGGATGAATAAGAAACTGGTCCATTTGAACTGTAACAGTTACTGACAAAGTCCCATACATAATAGTCTCTGCTGTTCCTTCCTTTAATAACAAACAGCTGGCAAAATCCTCGTTGCAGCATAGGTTATTGTATTAATCCCAACTTCAAAAAATCAAAAATTGGCTACATTGTGGTATAGTTGAGAAAATTCAGTTATTGGATGAAGCATTTTTTTAAGTTTGGTCTCTTTCTACCTAAAATTGATCTCAAAAATGAGCTTACAGTCAGATTTTGTTTGGGTGTAGTACCAAACGTTCAAGACCAGTCGTTCATAATATTTCATGTGCATTGCTATTCAAAATTCATGTAATAAATTAAATCCTTATGAGTCTGAGAATAATCTTGCTGCAAATTAATCAACTGTTTCTATGTCAACTGTTTTGAAAATCAGTCACCAAATATGGAAACCACAGTTTGTAAGGTTTCATCAATTAATTGATTTATTCATTCATTTTAACAGCAATAATGGTCTTTTCATGAGTTGTAATATTATTTTAATCTTAGTGCATGCAGGCCCTTTTGCGATGGCGTACGCGCTGCAGTTGCATGACTGACAACATTGTGAAGAATTAATGAAGGATTAAACAGAACATCTCATGCTTAAAATGTGTGGGAAACGCTGTTAAGTTACCTGCAAACTCCGTCCCTCAGGCTTTACTGTGAATGGCTTTACAGGGTTCTTGTACCATTTTAAATGTAAAATGTAATGCTTTTTAAGACCTTTTTAAGACCTCAACAAATATAGTTTAAGACCCAAAAATTTCATAATTTCTTTGGAATAGGTTACTCAATGTATTGCCTCCTACAATGGAAATCAAAACTTGAAAGTTTTCCATTTGGTATCAATTATGTGCAATGTGTAAACTTGGTAAGTAAAAAAAAAAAAAAAAAAAAAAAAGCAAAAATACTTTTCTTTGAGACCTTTTTCTTTTCTTTTTTTGTTCCTTTGTGATGTAGAACAGAGCCAACGTAACATAGGTAAGTTGGAATAAACTAAAGAACACAATGCCTTGTATGAAGGAACCATATAGAATAGAATACTGAAAATAAGCTCAATAATGAAAGTCCCTAAAACAGCCTTTCACAAGGCAAAATGTTGACAAATAATCTACATAACTGTTTTATATATATATATATATGTGTGTGTGCGTGCGTGCGTGCGTGCGTGCGTGCGTGCGTGCGTGCGTGCGTGCGTGTGTGTGTGTGTATTAGGGATGCAACAATACAGTTAGCTCACGGTTCAATACATACCTCGGTTTTTTAACACGGTTTTCAGTTCGGTTTGGTTCTGATGGCTTAACACATAAGTGTTTTTTTTTTTATTGTTATTCTATGCTTAGGCAATAGGAACAGTAAGAAAGAGAAAAAAATAAAAATGATTTATTGCAATACTCCTTTATTTTACTTCAAAGCCAAGAAAGGTACACTAGTTCCTAGTGTATTGTATAATAAAAAAATTAACACTGAAATCTTACAGCTGCGGGTAGCCTATGTACAAACTGGGGAACACATAAATTCCTACATTTTAAAAATAAACATGCATGTGAAGTTAATGAACATAAATTGACCATTTTAAATAAACATATTTGTACTTCAGTAAATATAAATAAACCATCTTAATTAAACTTAACACTGCCTTTGTTATTTTTATATGTCTTTCGGAACCAGTTGGATATGTTTGCTGGAAGGATTCAGTGAGGGATTGTTGTTTTATGGAGGTCTTTATTACCTTCTCTGCTATTTTGCCTTCAGACAGTGATATTGCTGGGTGATGGCGCCGCAGATGTGCAGTCATGTTGGAAGTGTTTCCGTTCGATTAGTCTATACGTGTAACCGAAATGTCCCAACACCGCGGATTTGAAAGACACCGGCGCTCCCTCTTATTGCTCCCTCACTTCACTGCCGCTCGCCATATTAAAGTGTGGAATGATGGTGGAGCGCCCCCTAACTTTAAAGCATAGTGATTGAATATTTACTCGCGGGGAGGAGTTTCCTCATCTCAGCTCGTAAACTTACAGGGACACACAAACAGTCTATTCGGAGAGAAATAAAACGCACATAAATTATTTAAACGTAAAACCGGAAAAAACGTAATTCACAAGCGCGTATTGAACCGTGGATGTCGTACCGAACGGTTCAATCTTGTATTGAGAATTGTGGCATCTCTAGTGTATTTATGTAAGTATATATATATGTGTGTGTGTGTGTGTGTGTGTGTGTGTGTGTGTGTGTGTGTGTGTGTGTGTGTGTGTGTGTGTGTGTGTGTGTGTGTGTGTGTGTGTGTATATATATATATATATATATATATATATATATATAAAGTTGAAGTCAGAATTATTAGCCCCCTTTCATTTTTTTTTTTAATATTTCCCAAATGATGTTTAACAGAGCAAGGAAATTTTCACAGTATATCTGATAATATTTTTTCTTCTGGAGAAAGTCTTATTTGTTTAATTTCAGCTAGAATAAAAGCAGTTTTTAATTTTTAAAACCATTTTAAGGTCAAAATTATTAGCCCCTTTAAGCTATATATTTTTTCGATAGTCTACAGAACAAACCATCATTATACAATAACTTGCCTAATTGCCCTAAAATGCCTAGTTAACCTAGTTAAGCCTTTAAATGTCACTTTAAGCTGTATAGAAGTGTCATGAAAAATATCTAGTCAAATATTATTTACTGTCATCATGGCAAAGATAAAATAAATCAGTTATTAGAAATGAGTTATTGAAACTAATATGTTTAGAAATGTGTTGAATAAATCCTCCCTGTTAAACAGAAATTGGGAAAAAAATAAATAGGGCGGCTAATAATTCTGACTTCAACTGTATATATATATATATATATATATATATATATATATATATATATATATATATATATATATATATATATATATATCAAGGTTTCCGCTACATTCATTCATCCGTGGCGGGCCGCCACGCCAAAATTCATCCCCCCACGGCTACATTACAACTTCTCATTTAAAACATTTAGTCGTGTTTTTTTTTATATCGTGTTATAATCGCACCAAAACAAATTAAAAGGTAAGTGAATTATAACAGCGCAAACATTTCTGTAACCGTAGTAGTGCTGTGCGTTATTTGTTCAACCCTTTAAGGAGACATGCTGACTGACTGACTGACTGACTGACTGACAGGTGCGTGATGCATCTGGGCGCCAGCAAACACGGCGTAGCTTTCAGTGAAGATGAACACAGTTTCCATAAGTATATTTATCTTTCTGGAGTTTATAGCCGTTTCACTTTACTTCAGGACACGTTAATGTCGGAAAACGCACTAAATCGCACTTCAGCAGCGCTTACTGGAGAGCGCACAAGAAGATCTGCACTTGAGCATGTAAATTTGAGTGCGTGCAAGAAGTTTTGTGCACGAAGAGGAAATCGGCGCGCAAGCAAAGAGATTCGCATGCTCGTATTACATGAATGCGTTCTCGACTTGTAATATTTGTCTTTGAAATAGTTGGCAGATCTGTGTAAAAAAAAAGCCTGCCGCCACAGCTGGGAAAAATCCTAGAGGAAACACTGTATGTATATATATATATATATATATATATATATATATATATATATATATATATATATATATATATATTACCAGTCTTAATAAATACACTTTGCATATGAAGTAAATCATATCTCAAAGCATTTACTGGGGCACTAGCGATTTTCAAATTGAGTCTAGCGACGCCCCTTTGCTACGCAAATGAAATGAAACTTGTTATAGCTGACTGTGAGGTGGCGTCTGAACTAGTAACATCGTTAGGTCGAGCTGCAAACAATGCAAGGATTAACCTGGACCCGCTATGACTAGCAGCTGCAACATACCGCTGGAGCGACTCTTTTTTTATGTGCGACTCGATGGCTTTGAGCTCCATGGTCACCTCACCACGACAACCGCGTAATGGCAGCACGCATGTGCAGACCGATGTCAGTGTCTGTAGCCGACCTACCGTAATAAGCTAATAAATCACGGACACTCTCATTCCACTCCTGTTTCACACATACTAAATTTATCAACTATTAGATGTTTTACGGTGGACCACTGTGCTTCCCTATCGGCATTAAGCAGACCGGCTGAAAATTTAATACCTACAGCAACTTTACGGTAAATTTAAGACAATTTAAGACCTTAATTTCCCAGATTTAAATTTAAGACTTTAAGACTTTTTAAGGCCCCGCGGGAACCCTTCTTTAGTCATTTTCATAGCGGACTTTAACACACCGGAAGTCTTTTATCCACTCTTCGAAAAGTGTAAATGCTGGATTAACATTCACCACATGATCACTGATCAGATGTGCCGTTATTTGTAACTTGTGTTATTTTCATTCTCTCGTATCCAGACCTTTACATTTTCGCGGCTCGCGGCTGTAGCTCTCTGTCATCTGAACTGAGTGATTGACAGCTGATATTAACCATTCGCGTTCAGTTCAAGAGCAGTGGGCCAATCAGAAGAGCTTTAAGGCGGGGCAGCCATTGCGGGCTTTGTTTACTGCAGCAAGTTGACAACTGTTTTAAACACTGCGTTTGGCGTTAAGTGCAAATATGCATTCTGCCTGAAGCTTGCATAGATAAAACTTCAGGCGCATATGCGACCAAAACGGTCGTAATTTCGAGTCCTGCAATATCAAATTCAAGCAGGTTCAAGCACTTTGTCCAAAATCCAAGCACTTTTCTAACCTTGAAAACGCTATATTAAAAATCAAGCATTTTCCAGGATTTCCATCACCCGTACGAACCTTGTGTATAATAACAATTAAAAACATTCTTACTCAAATATTGACTGTATTATCAAATGTACTTTGTTTAATGGCAATGTTTTTCCAGCACCAACATGTTCTAAAATCCTACTTTGACAAACCAATGTGTGCCCAGTCCAATGAAAACCCAGCAGGGGTCAAAAAAATCCTTGACACTCATCAAAAAAGTTTTTTATGCCCTCACAAGAATCCTAAAAGAGCCAAAAAGCACTCAGAAGGTCGTGTTCAGAACCAAGACAAGAGAGCGTTGCACTTCACTGTTATTTCACAGCTGACTACACTCAGGAAAGGATCAAACCTGCTAGGTGAAAACGAGCAAAAGCTACAAGTATGAACTATAATTCAGCTGTCCATTTGAGTTTAACTCCACCTTTAACACGAGGAGACCAACATCCTATTTTCCCAGGAACTGACAATGGGACGAGGTTACAGTGCTGCTTATTAGATGGCTGTTGTAGCGCACGGCTATTAATATTGATTTCCTCCTCAGGGAATATCAATTTTGTTCTGCCGCTGCATACATATCGTAATGATGGGACTTAGCCTTCAGAAAATGGCCTGTTGTGGAGTGCAAAGACATAGTCTTATATAAACTAGATAATGTTGCAGTACAATCTCATACACACACACACACACACACACACACACGCAATATGACAAATCCACACAGACCATATCTGCGTGTTCCCTTATTGCGTTTCCTCTTTACACGCAATCATTCGCAACAGCAAACATGCAATTATTGATATTTCTGTCACACAATAATAGCATTGTTCTGTCTCCAAAACGGGACATGTTGACACCCAATTGTATCATTATTCAATTCCCACAGTGTTTTCCGACAGAAGTAATGCAGGCGGCTGCGATTCTTAAAGTTGGGTGCAATATTCCCTGGATGGTGTGCAGCCAAATGTATTCAAAAGCATTCAATCATAATGTCACGGGTGTTATAGTATGTGTTATTCTGGAGGTTTCCAGCCTGCGTTAGGATGAGAGGTATTCCATATTTTTCTTTACAGATGAGGGCAGTTTATCTCACTTTATGAAAGTCGTTCGGAAGAGAGAATTTTATCATACGGAGGAAAGGTGATAACTGCTTTGGGGAGGATATATTGGAGGTTATGATTAGTTGTGGTATATTTGACACTTATGGCTGTATGTGGAGGTGTGTATATTCTTTTTTACAAAGCGATGATAAAATGAGATTATCATGCAGTTTTATCATAATTACAAAAAAAAAAAAAAATGAACGTGGCTAGCACATTTAGAAATGATCAACGCATGGCTGATTTATGCTTTTGAGTCTGGCGGAATAGTGAGACCGAGGCATGAATTCATAAGATTTAATTTTAGTTTCTTATCAACTAAATACCCACAATCCAATTAAACTAGGTAATGGAACTAAAATAGCATCGCAACATGATTTTTTAAGTTATTCTTATAGATTTCACTATAAAAAAGGCGCTGATAATGTAAAACATTACATTTAGAAAACAAAAAAGATAATTGCTGCTTTACTAGCTAAATAAAATACTAGAAATTTACTTCTTTCTTTGAAAGTAATGTCAAAATGGATCAAACGCACACATGCATACAAACTTGTACAGTATAAAAATCACTATGTGAACTTCCCAAACACCTAATGATTTTTATATTGTACAGATCGCCTAAACATTAATCCTCACAGGAAACAAGTGACATTTTTTACATTTTCAAAATACTTATAATTTTGACAACCTATCATTTCCCTCATGGTAACCAAAAAAAATGTAAAATGTCCACACAAGGTTAAAATGTACTTTTTTGCAGGAGTTTGACATTTGGACATGCACTCGCACAATAACAACAAAACAAATTAAACAACACGGGAAACACATTTAAAATAATGACATACAGTTATTGAAAATAAAGTTGTTGTTTATCTGTTGTTGTTTTTTTAACAGTACACTTATACTTTTACTCTTATACTAGTATAGACTCTATTTTAACTATCAAGGTGCAAAGTCTAAAGCGCATGAAGGGCAAATGTCTAAATCCACTTTTGCTATTTTAAAGATGGAAAAATATGCTCTGCACCCCAGCGCATGGTCTAACAGGGCTGTGCTTATTCTCCTAATGAGTTATGGGTGTGTTTGCAGCATAACATGCATTTTTGGTTTGTAACGTCAATTTGGTTGTGCCATGGCACATTTGCTATTTACATGGCAGACTTTGTAAATGTAAAAACAAATTGTTTCACTAGCAAGAAAACTGTTAAACAGACCATCTGCAGCTTGAGGATAAAGAATGAGCCTCCTCCATTCAGCCTCTTTATTTTCTCTTTACTTTACTTTTACTCTTTACTTTACTTCTTTACTTTCATGGATAAAGAAATTCCCTCCACTGAAGACATCCATTAGCCTACACATTTAATTTAGCTTGTTAAGTGCAAAGATTTGTTTCAAAACTATTTCTAAATTCAGTTTTAATTTCCAGCAAATTAACAAACAAATAATAATAACGAAGTGTGGTCAAAAATCTAAACACTTGTCCTATTCTTATGCCCATATGGTGCCGCATGTCTTCAAAACCTGACAGGTGGACAAATCTAAACTGGTTTTTAAAAACAAATATAAATATGCATATAATAAATAATACTGCTAATAAAAACATTATACAAATGCAAATTGTCATAAACTGAAAAAAGCCCAGCCGAGGTGAAAGCATGGAACGTGCCAACAATGCGCCTTAACACACCTCCTTTTTAGACTGGAACACCCATGAGTCCACAAAGTGGTGCAAATAGATTTGCAATTTAAACAATGTGGTGCAAAACATGAAAATTACAGTTGCGCTGATCTGAAAATAGCAACAATTTGCACCAAACATGTCTTGGGTCTTATAGCGCCATGTGTATGATAGGGCTCTATATTTCTCATTTTAATTATTAGGTGAATTGTATAATTAATAGCTTATGGTATGAACATTAATTCTTAGAACTACTATACATTTATTTACCAAATACAGCAAATAAAGTCATCTTGGGAAGTGTCTTGTATTTAACTACTTAACAGGAGAAAACTAAAACAAACAGACTCTTTAAAATCATCCTAATATGCTGATTTGCTGCTCAATAAACAGTTTTTTATTAAAGTTGTTTACACTAGTGCATTTTGATTTTAAAACTTCATCTTACAATAACATGCTTGCAAACATTTCAGTCCATCAGTCCACACTGAAGTGGAGCACTTTCATTTCCAAACTGAAACAGTGTCATCACCAAAGGACATTTGTAAAGGACTCGGATTGTGCAGAATGAAGATGCCGGAGAAGTGTGGACACCAGAAGTAAATAAAAAAATGCATTTTAAAATACAGCGCAGTACATTAAATGGCACCACAACCTAAAATGCATGACTCACACTCATTGGGCATCCATACGTTTGTGTATACATACTGTATAATGACCATATGAGACTTTAACATGAAAATGCACTTGTGTAAACGTATGTGTTGTATTGTAAAACAGTTTTATTGTTTTAATTAATTAAAACATTCAAAAGAACCCACCCCACACACACACACACACACACACTTTTCATGCAAATCGGGACCGTCAACCCCAACCCCCCTATTTTTGGATACTTTTTGGGCTCAGTTACATCTGCCAACACTGATTGAAACATGTCATTGTAAATGTATTTACTGTCACTTTATCATTTAATGCTCATAAACACCAAACAAACACACAAATAGTTTAAAACTTACAGAATGGTAGTGTAAAGAAAATAGATTACCGTGGAAAATAAATACAATGAATCTTTATATTTCAGCACAATTATTGGTTACTTTAACTCACAATCACAACTTCTCAAGCTTTCTGTATAAATCTCATTAAGATGTGAAGCATCCTCTCAACTTGCCTTCATGACCTCAGCTGTAGTTTTGATGAGTGACTACATTCTACATTTTAGAGTGATATAATGGTTTCTAAGCAGCCCTTTGTTCAGA
Organism: Danio kyathit; assembly: GCA_903798195.1. Lineage (NCBI taxonomy): Eukaryota > Metazoa > Chordata > Actinopteri > Cypriniformes > Danionidae > Danio > Danio kyathit. The sequence goes on along the minus strand of LR812529.1, from coordinate 18,233,459 downwards.
TTCATCAATGACTGGCACCCCACCAGCAATGCTAATATGACTTGAGTTGCATTGATTAATGGATGATTGTGTATATAAATTCAATTTGGCTGAGACCCAAAACAGATTCTTTTCTCTAGGGCCTGTATGTGTTTGCCACTGTCCTCCAACAAGAGAAGAACAATGTTGTTCCTAAATAAATAAAAATACAGTCGAAATAAATGTAAGGGTCAATGGTCCAAATATATTGATTAGAAAAACATTTCCTTTTGCTTCTTACTATGAAATCAAAAATAATCATCAAAAAAAAAAAGTTCACCAGTAGAATGTAACAATGAGCAAGTCTCTGGGTCTGCCCCAATATCCACACTAGTATACTTGGCCTAACATTAGTCTTGGCCACTAGAATGTTTGCAAGACTGTTGCAGGTCAGTGACCTTACAGCACATCAAATCTGTAATATTTGAAATAAAAGTGTTTATTTTTATTCAGATGTTCATTGCCAATATGTTCCAGGTACTGATTTTAAGCCTCAGTTCACAGTGCAAAGATCCTGATATGTTTCTCATACTGTGCCATTGGCCCTATTTATCATTTACCAGGTATTATGGATCAGTGTGAAAACATCAACATACTTGAAGATATTATGCTGCTCATAGCCAAAGAGGAAATTCCATTGAAATGACTGTTGAGAGTAAGTTGAGTAATAAGAGTAAGTTGAGTAATAACTTGATTTCAGGCAAAAAGGATTGAAGAAATGAAGTGGCCAGTTCAGTCCCCTGAGCGCAACCCAACTGAAAACTTTTAGGGTAACAGTTTCTAAAGCAAAACCCCCAAATTTAAGTAACTGTGTAAACAGTCGGACTAATGGCACGTTTCTACTGAGTAGTACAATACAACATGGTACGGGTTACCTTTATCAGGCTTGCATTTCCACTGCCAAAAGGGTACCAATGGTGGGCATGGTTTACAACAAAGTTTTAGTTGACGTCATTTTCGCTCGAGGAAAAGTAAAGCTGTACGGGTTGTTCATATATCATATGAGAAGCACTTCTCACAAAACAGAGGCTGTATACACATAAATAGTTGTGTATAAATGTTCATGACTAACCTTTTTATAAACATAATTTGATTATAATTGCAGATCAATGATAAAAATAGCCAACTGTAACGTCTGCAATTAAAAATTACAATTAACATTATAAATGCAACATATATGAACACATACAGCCCCTTACAGTCTCAGATATGTTACCAATTACAGAAAAACTACACACAGCATACATGTAGTCCTTATTTGGCTTTAAAAACCCACAACATATAGCATATAGCCCATTATATATCTTTATTCTTCACCAGCACATATAACCTTTTGTTAGAAAGTAACGTTAATTTTGTCATTCCAAATTCAAAATAGTCCAAAAGGTGATGATAATAGTTAAACATGGCAGTTTGTTCATCTTTTAGTTTGCTTAAAGAATCGTTTGCTCCTTTGTTTTTTCCGGCTTCTCCTTTGTTTTTTCATGCTTCACTTTCGCGTTTGTTCGTTTCCGAGAGAATTGGATGTCAGAAGCACTTCAATAATCACGCACACGTTATCATCATCAGCTCAAGAAGTTCGTTATTTCAAATATAGACACGCACTGAGTGCACGCGAGCTCTCTAGAGAAAATGAAACCGCTCGCGCTTTTAGACGGCCTCGTAAAACAAAAACAGGACAAGCCAGATTTTGTTTTTCTTGGCTTTGTGGCAGTTCATCAAGATAACGACAAGGTTTGTTTGAGTTAGGGTCGACCATGGCTTGTTATTATATGTATATAGTATTACAATGTAATGTCTCGGCTGTGTATTTAAAAATGGCGCTTCCTTTGTTTTCATTCTCCTGCTTGTGCGCTAGTGACATATCTCTGTAAACCAATAGCGTTTAGCTGTCCGTCTAGCTCCACCTTTTGGTACCCTTTTGTTGTGCTAAGAACCCTTTGCAAAGGGTACCCAAAAAGTGGTACGGTACAGTTTACGTTTTGGTACCTTTTTACAGTGGAAACGGCCATAAAAGCATACCGAAACGTACTGTACCATACCACTCAGTGAAAACGGGCCATAAGGGAACTGACAGATGTAGTTTGTTTTAACTGAAATACCTATTTCTAGGAGTCATAAATTGGTTGAATTAATGCAACATGGATAGTTATCAAAAGTAACGGCTATGCAACGAACTATTAGCTCAGTAATTTGAAGTGAAGTGAATAAAAATAGTTTAAAGGTGTTTGAAATTGAAAAAAACATGGATACTGCTATATTTAAACATTAATATTCCTTTTATTTGCCTCATAGAATATATAAAAAAAAACATTCATAAAATATCTTAATACTTTAGTTAAATGTGTAACTATACATTAAATATGGAAATAAAAGCTATTTAAAATATTTTTACTTTAGGACATGATGATTGCTGAATGTAAATAAAGCTTGCATACTAACAACACTGTGTTTAAGTGTGTCACATTGTTATAAGTACTTTGCACAGTATCAGTCTTTGTGTCCACTTGAATACAGAAAATAGTACACTGTAAAACCCAACAGTCAACTTTATCAAATTAAATGTTAACTCAACATTTACTGAAAGTTCATTTTACTAATTTGAAAAGAGTTTTGAACTCAGCATTGAAGATAATCAGTTAATTAAATTCTTCATTACTTAACTTAAGTTTACAGTACTTATATACACTCCAGAAATAAAGGTACGGGAGTTGTCACTGGGGTGGTACCTTTTCAAAAGGTACAAATTTGTACCTAAAAGGTCCATATTAATATCACAAGGGTACATTTTGGTGCCTAAAAAGTACAAAACTGTTCCTCTTAAAATTTGTAGGTACTAATATATATTTCGGAGGTACCAATATGGACCCTTGTGTACCTTTTGAAAAGGTACCACCCCAGTGACAGCTCTCGTATCTTTATTTCTGAGAGTGTAGATTAATTTTTTTTTTAACTCTGATGGTTTGTAGGAATCAGTTTCCTCAAACGGTTTGAGTTGCCTTAACTTATTGGGTTTTACAGTACTCAGTTGGTTTGAGTTCTCTTCATTTATTAGGTTTTACTGTGCGCAAATTGCTTCAATGGATTAGGTTCACAGTCTTTATTAGGATTAGATTTTGAGCTTAAATGGTTTGTTGCAATCAGATTCCTCAAATGGTTTGAGTTACCTTAACTTTTTGGGTTTTACAGTGTATATATATCATGGAAGCACCAGATTTAGGACAGGTTTGGGACATGTCTCTAATAAATGTGCTGTTTCCCCTGATGGTATTAAAACAATGAATCAGTACCAAAATGTAGCCTCATCACTGTTTTGACAGAGACCCAGCTGGACTCCTCCCATGGCACACTCCTAAATCCAACCTCAGGACCCTAAGCAGTCCTGGGTGAAGAATGCATATCCACAGCCCAACTCTATCAATTACGTCCAGTAATTAACAGTGAGTGTCAACAGAAGATAAAGAGAACCATTACAGCGGCTCAAACAGTGGGAAACGCACCACTTTTTCATGGGATTTTAGGCTAATCTTGTTTTACTGGAACTGTTCTTCCTCCGCTCTCAACTTTGATGTGTAAATTAGGTCAGAATCGAAGAAATAAACATGGTCACAAGCCAGAATAAAATGGAGGCTTTGGCAGAAAAGGAAAAGCAAATGGCATGTGTACAGAGTTTCTACTTTATCATGATTAAATGCTACTTAAAATTGGTGATTTTAGCACAAGCACAATACATATATAATATTTAATTATTTATATTTTTTAGATCAAAAACACCTATTAATTCTAGATGAAAAAAATTTCAAAATTAACATTAAAATCGGGTTGTGGAGGAAAATAGACTGACGTTCATAGTTAAATCTTGTGTGTTGTGTATTGCTATTATTCATATTTGCACTAATATTTTGAAAGATCTATCAAGCATCCATCTGCTTCATGTTCTGTTGAATTTCCTCTGTTCATCATCTCATCTTCAGCAGTCATTTTTTTAGTAAGTGTAGACTCCCTTGGTTTAAATTACTTTAGAACCTCTAGGTTCTCTAGGTTCAACAAGGAATCACTAGTCACTAGTCACTATGTGTTTGCTCCCTTAAAGAGTGATTATAACACAGTCTCTGTTGCTATCTGATGGTGAGTTTTGTAAAGTCAACCACCTATCATTACTGCTTCAATGTTTGTAATATAAAACATTTTCTATTAAATATTGCTATTTTATTCAAAAAGAACTATTGTCAAATGTCATACTGAACTGAACAATAAACTTTAACAAACAATATGAATATACTAAGTATATCAGTTAAAGGAACGTTGATGAAGTCCATTCAATAAAGCATTGCAGTCAAATATTTTTGATTTACAGCTAGATGATTATGACCAAATGTTGCCTTTAGATATAGCCAAACACTAATTACACTTCAGAGTAAACAATACAAACATCCATCAGACTCCAGAATAAATGTCAGTCAGCCAGTTTCCAAAATACAAACAAAAAACACAATTCAAATAGCCAAATAAACTACATATTTGAAATCTAAATCATCACATTCTTACCTAAAAAGTATAAAAAATACATTATTTGGTCCAACTGTCGCAATATTGTCAAACTACAGTGAGTTTAGTCCTCGGCTTGGCACTAGTTGTGGGTGGATTAATACATTGATTCTTAACCGGTGGGCCTCAGCGATCCTGCAGGTAGGTCATGAGATAAAATTAACTCAATTTTATCCTATAATTTTTGGATTTCATTATTAATATGCTATATTAAAATGATCGAGGTAATGCACTTTCTCCTGTTCTCTGATTGATTACTTCAAACTCAGCACAAAAACAACCTCATGATCACGTCTGCAACTAGTGCACGTTTTGTTCATTCACAAACTATGCGTGAAGTGAAAGTGAAAGTCTCTCTTTGTGTATTTTTGTGCAAACTATTTAATATATCTGTATAGTTGTCGAAATTGATGTCCTGTAAGTGTTTTAAAACAGACATGCACCAATACAGGAGGATCTAACGAGGCTCAATTGTGTTTTTGCCATAGAATAAACTTGCATATGAGCTTCAGACGCGCTCTGGCGGAGCTGTTCACTGTTCCTGTCAGTGATCTCCCAATAATATCCAGCTGCAAAAGCAACTGCCATCAGATCAATGCATTTCAACAGATTTAGAATTTTTTTCTGCATTTTACATTTGTCTGTATATTTTTGAATAGTAGATATTTAACAGTAGATTAGTTTAAAGCAGAAGCTGTGTATGTTTTTATTTTTTATCTAAAATTTATATATATATACAGGCAGTGCAGAATTATTAGGCAAATGAATATTTTGACCACATCATCCTCTTTATGCATGTTGTCTTACTCCAAGCTGTATAGGCTCGAAAGCCTACTACGAATTAAGCATATTAGGTGATGTGCACCTCTGTAATGAGAAGGGGCGTGGTCTAATGACATCAACACCCTATATCAGGTGTGCATAATTATAAGGCAACTTCCTTTCCTTTGGCAAAATGGGTCAAAAGAAGGACTTGACAGGCTCCGAAAAGTCAAAAATACTGAGATATCTTGCAGAGGGATGCAGCACTCTTAAAATTGCCAAGCTTCTGAAGCGTGATCATCCAACAATCAAGTGTTTAATTCAAAATAGTCAACAGGGAAAGAAGCGTCTGGAAAAACCAAGGCGCAAAATAAACTCCCCATGAACTGAGAAAAGTCAAGCGTACAGCTGCCAAGATGTCAAGATGCCACTTGCCACCAGTTTTGCCATATTTCAGAGCTGCAACATCACTGGAGTGCCCAAAAGCACAACATGTGCAATACTCAGAGACATGGCCAAGGTAAGAAAGGCTGAAAAACAACCACCACTGAACAAGACACACAAGCTGAAACATCAAGACTGGGCCAAGAAATATCTCAAGACTGATTTTTCTAAGGTTTTATGGACTGATGAAATGAGACTGAGTCTTGAAGGGCCCGTGGCTGCATCGGTAAAGGGCAGAGAGCTCCAGTCCGACTCAGACGCCAGCAAGGTGGAGGTGGAGTACTGGTTTGGGCTGGTATCATCAAAGATGAGCTTGTGGGGCCTTTTCGGGTTGAGGATGGAGTCAAGCTCAACTCCCAGTCCTACTGACAGTTTCTGGAAGACACCTTCAAGCAGTGGTACAGGCCTCCTTGTTCACCTGATCTGAACTCCATAGAGAACCTGTGGTCCATCATTAAATGTGAGATTTACAAGGAGGGAAAACAGTACACCTCTCTGAACAGTGTCTGGGAGGCTGTGGTTGTTGCTGCACGCAATGTTGATGGTGAACAGATCAAAACACTGACAGAATCCATGGATGGCAGGTGTTTAAGTGTCCTTGCAAAGAAAGGTGGCTATATTGGTCACTGATTTGTTTTTGTTTTGTTTTTGAATGTCAGAAATGTATATTTGTGAATGTTGAGCTGTTATATTGGTTTCACTGGTGAAAATAAATCATTGAAATGGGTAATAATTCTGCACAGTAATAGTCACCTGCACACACAGATATCCTCCTAAAATAGCTCAAACGAAAAACAAACTAAAAGCTACTTCCAAAAATATTCAGCTTTGATATTAATGAGTTTTTTGGGTTCATTGAGAACATGGTTGTTGTTCAATAATAAAATTAATCCTCAAAAATACAACTTGCCTAATAATTCTGCACTTATCTATATCTATATATATATATATATATATATATATATATATCTATATCTATATCTATATATATATATATATATATATATATATATATATATATATATACATTTGTTGTGCCTTCTATTATTTTCTATTATCAGCATTTTATAAAATTAATGTTAATAAATAAAGGTTTAAGTGAGCATTTCATACAAACATTTTAAAGAAACTGTCAGACAGATGGGCCTTTAAAAATTGATCGGAGAAAGAAGTGGGGCCCAGAAGTGAAAAAGGTTGAGAACCCCTGGATTAATACACACACACACACACACACACACAAAAAGAGGCAGTGCTAGTACTAGCAAAATCTTACATGTCTATCAACCAGTCAAATTTAAGAACCAAAAAGAACGGTTTTATAATATGACATGGAGAAAGAGAGAAAAATTGAATGTTTATAAGTGCAACCTACGAGTACTGAATGCAGCTAAAATTTGTTCAAATTAGTCTATCTTTGTTACTGTTGATTGGTGGTGTCAGGTTAAATGTGTTTGCACCTTTTAGCACAGCCGTTTGCTCTTTATTAGGGTTCCTTAGGGGTCATTCAAACACAAAATGACTAATTCATGCAACAAAATTAATTGACAGGTCAAAGACTTCCAGAAATAAAAGTATTTTTAAAGGTTGTTTGATTTTTTTAAACATTACAACAGTCATATACAGTACAGCAAACATTTAAGGTAAGATTGACTGAAAAACACTTCATCACACTCCTAAACATACTTACAATGGTGATGAATACTGTCACTTACTGGGACACGAACAGACAGCATCACCACATAAAGAAAAGAAAATATGTCCTTTAAAGAATAATCAAAAGACAAAAAGTTTCTTCACAGAAAAAAAAAAAAACTTAGAGATTCCACCAGACAGAATTAACTTCATTTTGTCAACTCGTATATCAAAGCATAGATGATATTTATTTATTTATTTACTTATGCTAGTGCAGGCACTTTTTTTGATATTTAGAAATATTTACAGAATTATTTTTATTTTTAAGTACCTCACAGTACTTTACTGTGAAAGTAATGCATTAGCCAGTAACTTGCTGTAAAGAGCAAATATTTTACAGTGTATAGCTGAATTTAATAAGCTAAATTGTCTGTAGTGTATGTGTGTGGAAGAGTGTGTATGAGTGTTTCCCAGTGTTGGATTTGCAAATGTTATCCATATGCTGGATAAGTTGGCGGTTTCACTGTGGCGCCCCCTGATTAATAAGGAGACTAGGCCAAAAAGAAAATGGATGGATGGCTTTATTTATGTATTTATACTGTTTTTCTTCATAAATCTAGAGAATCTTATCAGACACTGACATATCCTGGTTTTATTTATTTACTTATTTATTTATTTATTCAAATAGGGTAATTAGCACATTTTTTGAAGCAGTTAGGAAAGAAGATCTCAAAAGCATTCCCATGGATCCATCCATCCATTTCAGACAGGCTGGAGAGAGACCATAGCTTAACATGAAGGACAGAGAGATTTACAGTGAGATTTGCAGTTTAATTCAAGCAGTGGTCCGTCTTCTTTAATCTCAACACGCCACAGACCTTCCTCCCACAGGGTAACCATTTTCCACAGTCAATTGTAGTCATTTCTGCTTAATCTAAATGCTAAATAATTAAATTATCCTCAGACATATTCTTATTTGCTCAAGCTGCAGTGTGAATATTAAGAGGCTGCATGAATGTGGGGTAAATAAAGCCATCAAAATGTTTTGACTTCTCGCCTTTGCAGCCTCGCCGCATTGTAATATCTCCTGCTCTGGAAAAAAAAAAAGGATTTGAGACAAGCTGTTGGCGTTGCAGCCTGAAATATAAATGTGACAAAATAAATTATAAATTGACACCACCGCAAAGCCTGTTTTTAGGAGTCAGGCGGTTTTGGTTCAGAGGAAACGGAGTTATCTTTTTTGACACGAATATACATGCTCGCCATGATCCGTGCTCCAAAAACAATGTGTTATCGCTTGAGGTTTGTCTGAATTTAATTTTAACATCAGTACCTGCTTGCGACTTTAGTCTGCCTGTCAGAGACTACACAGCTGGGCTCAGAGCGAACACGGCAGCTTTGTCACTAGTGGGAATAAGCTGAGCACAACTTTGGCTGTAGGACTGCTTTTTCAAAGATGAAGGTCCCAAAGAGCCTGTCCCAGGAAACATTGTCCCTGCATCTGCCTCCTAAGTATGGTTCACTTCTCAGCGACTGGAATGCCCTTGAAGTTACTGCTGCTGTTTCCTCAGCTCACCCCGTGAACATCTTGAATATCGTGAAAATCGTAATGCTCATGTTTTAGCTTCCAGACACAACTCTTCTCTTTTAACTCTTCTACTTATCAAGCAATAATAATAATAATAATAATAATAATAATAATAATAATAATAATAATAATAATAATAATAATAATAATAATATTAAAAAAAAAAGAATAAATAAGAATAAGAATTACAAATAAGAACAAATAAGAATAACTTTCCTCTTTTTTCAAATATTTATATTTGCAATTATTATATTAGTTTGTCACTCATTAACACTGATCATAAAATGCTAGAGCCAATAATATAATAATAATAATAATAATAATATTGATAATAATATGGCCAGCACAGTGGCGCAGTGGGTAGCTCTCTCGCCTCACAGCAAGAAGATCGCTGGTACGAGCCTCTGCTGGGTCAGTTGGCATTTCTTTGTGGAGTTTGCATGTTCTCCCCATGTTCGAGTTTCCTATGGGTGCTCCGGTTTCCCCCACAAGTCCAAAGACATGCAGTATTGGTGAACTGGGTAAGCTAAAATTGTCTGTAGTGTATGTATGTGATCAAGTGTGTATGGATGTTTCCCAGTGATGGATTGCAGCTGGAAGGACATCCGCTGCGTAAAAAAAATGCTGGATAAATTGGCAGTTCATTCCACTGTGGGGACACCAAATTAATAACGGGACTAAGTTAAAAAGAAAATGAATGAATGAATAATAATAATATTATTATTATTATTATTGATACTACTACTACTACTACTACTAATAATAATAATAATAATAATAATAATAATATTTATACATAAGAAGAATAAATAATAGCAATAATTAAAAATAAGTTTATATTTGCAATTATTATATAAATTTGTTACTTATTACCACTGATCATAAGATGTTAGAGCCAATAATAATAATAATAATAATAATAATAATAATAATAATATTATTATTATTATTATTATTATTATTATTATTGTTGTTGTTGTTGTTGTTATTAATACTACAACTACTACACTGTAAAAAATGATTTTTGGGGCTTGTAAATAAAGAGAGCATAATTCAAGTACATTTTACAAATAAATCATATTTTGTCTTTTTACTTCAAAATGTCACGTTTAATTCAATAAACTACTTAATATTTCTTTTTAATTTATTGTGCTTAAAAAACAATAGAAAATTGAAATGGATATACCCAAGTAATATTTACTTAGTGTTTCGTAATAATGCAAAAAAAGACATACGCGAGTAAAATTTACTTCACAAAGTCAGTAAGTCTATGCGCATGCTCTCTGATTCAAACTTGGCACGGGTGGAGCAGATGAGAGCAGCCGAAGATTTCCTCACACAGACTGATGTGATATTTACAAGGTAAGTTACATTATTTGTTTATTGATCAATTTGGATTCGTTTGCAGAAAGGTATAGAGCTAATGTCTGCAGTTTTGGTGGTTAAAGAGAATGCCCAAAGTGAGTGAGTTAGCTAAAGCTCCGATTAGCATAAGCATATTAGCAAACAACATCTGTGTCTAAAACAACTGAGCTGCATTCTAAATATAATCTACGGAAAAGTATAATCTACAGTGAACTTTAAGATGATTTTTTACTAATACGAGTGTCCAAGCATATCGGTAATTTGCAATAAGGACATAATTAACCGAACATTAAAGTTACCCTCCCTGCTGTCTGCACTATAAATTCGAGTTATCTTAGATTGGACAGCCTCAGAACTCATTTGAGCCCAGAATGATAAGTTACCTGAGCCCTGAGAGGCCAAAACATGACGTAGAAAGACATATTTATTAATCCATCCACATTAACATATGCGAATATACTCCTTATTAAACTGTAGTGATATATTATATTCTACTAACATTACTGAGTATGTTCAGGCAGCCTCTATACATGTGAACATTTATTGCTGATAATTGAAGAGTCCAAAATAAATTACCTGATCAAATTTTAAATCAGTAATATCATTGTATGTTTATTTAATTTTCTGACATTAACATTTCTAATATGTTTAACAGATTTCTCTCACCATTCAAGCTCATGCAAGGTAAGTTGGATAGCACATTTATAGATATACTAATGTAATCAACGTGTGTGTGTGTGTGTGTGTGTGTGTGTGTGTGTGTGTGTGTGTGTGTGTGTGTGTGTGTGTGTGTGTGTGTGTGTGTGTGTGTGTGTGTGTGTGTGTGTGGTTGGCAAAAATAGTTGATTTGACTACTAAATGGTAAATGTGTTACATTTTATTTCATTTATCTTAGATCAGTAATGAGAACAAAAGCATAACCACAACCTCCCTGTAGCCAGCCTTTCTGCAAAAACTGGACTACATTTACCAGGTAAATATATACATTGCACATCCAATTTCCAGCTGCATCCTGACTTATTAGATATGCAGTTATATGTAGATGGAGATTTACACTGTTACTGGTTAATGACCACTAAAGTTTACTTTTGTTTTAATCAGCAAGTTGAAGACAAGTGAGATGCCGTGATCCACTGCCTGCTTTCCGACCTGGGAGAATCATCTCAGGAGCTCATTGAAGACTCCCAGGTACATTAAAAATGTCTGAATTAGTTTTAACTTTGGATACTTAAGGTTCTTTAAGTGTTAAAAACATGTTAGTATTTTTATCCCCCAATTTTTTTAATTTTGGTTAACTTTTAAAAACTTTAATCACTTTATGCAACAGAGCACAGGTCTCTAACATCAATACAGTCTATTATATCATAAAGCAAGAGGTAACACTGATAACATTGCAACTAACTTTACAGTATTTTAATCACTTTGCACTTATTTGTGTATTTGACAGAATCGTTGTGAAGATCATTGTACTGGGCAGTACTACAGAAGAGGAAGATGCCAACATAGATGACCCCATCATTCTCTCTGAAAGGACTTTTTAAATTTGTTTATTGAGAAGTTTAATTCAAATTAAAGTACTGAATGAAAATGTCTGGCAGTGTTTTTAATTAAGAAACAGTTTAAATATACATTTAAATACATTGCTATTTTTAGATTTATTTTTATCCAATATTCCCAGTTATCTTTTTTAGTTATCCCGAGTAAACTTTACTTCAAAATGTTAAATAAAATATGGTGATGAAATTTCATTCAAAAGTTTGAAGTAAAGTTTACTCGGGATAACTAAAAAAGATAACTGGGAATATTGGATAAAAATAAATCTAAAAATAGCAATATATTTAAATGTATAACTTAAGTAAATTTTACAAACAAAAAGTCAATAAAATCTACTTAGAATTTCCCAAGTAAACTTAACTTAACATTTCTTATTAAATGTACTAATAATTATGGTTAGTCTTTTACTTGGCAAAGCTTTGAAGATTTACTAGCCTTTTCTGAGTGAAAAATATTTCCAAGCTTTTTTCAAGTAAACCCTACTCCTCATTTTTTACAGTGTAGTACTACTACTACTACTACTAATAATAATAATAATAGTATTATTATTATTATTGTTGTTGTTAGTATTATTTTTATTAGGAGTAGTAGTAGTAGTAGTAGTAGTAGTAGTAGTAGAGGACTGTAGAGACTGCGGCTCTGAAAGTTCCAATGAGCACAGTGGTAAGTGGAAGATGTTTGAAACCACCAGGACTCTTCCTAGAGCTGGTCGGCCATCTAAGATCGGGAAAGAAGGGCCTTAGTGAGGGAGGTGATCAACAACCCGATGGTCACTCTGTCTGAGCTCCAGCCTTCTTCTGTGGAGATAGGAGAACCTTACAGAAGGAAAACCATCTGTGCAGCAATCCACCAAAAAGGCCTGTATGGTTGAGTGGCGAGACAGGAGCCACTCCCCACCTGGAATTTGCCAAAAGGAATCTGAAGGACTCTCAGACCATAAGAAACAAAATTCTCTGGTCTGATGAGACTAAAATTGAACTCTTTGGAGTGAATGCCAGTCGTTACGTTTGAAGAAAACCAGGCACCGCTCAACACCTGGCTAATACCATCCCTAGAGTGAAGCATGGTGGTGGCAGCATCATGCTGTGGGGATGTTTTTCAGCAGCAGGAACTGGAAGACTAGTCAGGATGGAGGGAAAGATGAATGCAAAAATCACAACAATTTGGTGAATGTCCTTGAATGGCTCAGCCAGAGCCCAGACCTAAATCCTATTGAACATCTCTGGAGAGATCTGAAAATGGCTGTACACTGTCACTTCCCATCCAACCTGATATAGCTTGAGAGGTACTGCAAAGAGGAATGGGCAAAAATTCCCAAAGACAGGTGTGCCAAGCTTGTGGCATCATATTCAAAAAGACTTGAGGCTGTAATTGCTGCCAAAGGTGCATCAACAAAGTATTGAGCATTTGTGAATTCAGTTTTCTTTTTGCTATAAGATCATTTTAAGCCACACAACTCTAATAAAACTATGATCTCCAGTGATGCAGTAAGCAAATACATTCAAACAATCAGTTCAAATTGTGCTAATATAAAGAAAACCAGACTGATAATATCTGAGATGGCAGAGACAGCAGTGACTTGCAGCCAGTTTTTAGTCAATTATTCATTCCAGTGTCTGTGTAGCTGTAAAACACAAACTGTCATATGCTGTGCTTGATTCTGAAAACAGTGCGATCCCTCACGTATTTGACAGACTGAACGGACCATCAAAACATCCCACAGCTGTAAAACCAGATAATACACAAACTGTGTTTTTCAGGCTGGAAAAGCACACAACCGTCTTGCTTGGAAAAGTTTGACAGATGAAGACTATGAACAATGTAAAGGCAATCGTTTCGTAAAGAGGTCATGTAAGAAAGTGTAAGTCTGTTATTACTGCAAACAAACCATGTGTGTGTTCGTGACATTGACTACATTCGGTAACACTTTATTTTGATGGTCCATTTGAGTATTAGTAGACTGTCTACTTAATATCTGTTGATACTGACATTTAACAGTCCTTCAACAGACATTTAACTGACTATAAGAAACTTTGCAATTACATGTCAACTTACACTAACCCTAACCCCAACCCCAACCCTAACCCCAACCTAACAGTCTACTTATAATCTAATGATAATTAGTTGCAATGTAACTTAAATTCAACAAACGGACCGTCAAAATAAAGTGTGACCCTACATTCATTTTTTTTTTTCACATTCCAGTACATCCACACATTTCTAACACTGAGACTACTGTAGAAAAATGTTTAGATTTGTCATGTGTATGTTGCTATATTTAGTGATTCTGAATATGTCATGGATCCATGCAGGCATAGTATGATATATACAGAAGGATGAAGGCAGTTTGTAGATACATTGTGAATTCAGAAATTATTTTTAATCCATGCTTTGGTGTACATAAACGTATGACTTCTTTCTGTCATTTACCTTTAAAAAAGCCTAAGGAAAGTACAGTTTTGTGAGAATCATCCTTCAGTTTGAAGGGTTACTTTGAGGAATATAGCTATTTGTTGGATGTGACATTTGCAGTAAAATCCCAAAACATAAATTCACAGAGAAAGTATATGTTAACATTATATTGAAACATCTGTTTTTTTTTTTTTTTTAACTACTAACCACCTAGTTATGGGATCAGAAAAATATCAATCTGTAAAAGATTTTTATATTTTAAATGAGAAAAATAGACATGCGTTATGGATGTGACCAAAAAAGTTAGCGTTGTTATAGTGTACAACATACTTTGTAGAAATTCTGTGAATGAAACTGCACAACCCAAAAGAAATAATGCTGATCAAAAGCATAAAAGTTGGCTCACTATAGAACAAAAACGATTGATTTTATTTTATTTGACCTTTTTAGCATTTATGAGGAAAAAGCTTTGTTGTGGATGTGACATCTCTCCGTTATGGATGTGACAGATGTGAAATCACACTTGTGTGATTTTGGTAAATTAAATCTAATTGCTTGAAAACATTAACAGAGACATTTTTGAGTATTTTTAAAGCACTGTAAAATACTTGCTTACAGAAAAAAGAGAAACTGTTTATATATTTTGGCAAAACTAAATTCCTTTCATGGCAAGGTTGACATTTGCATGGAATTGCTCATATGTGTTAAGAAAAAAATTGTTATGTTATTTCATAATAAGTGTAAGAGATATCCTTAAGAAATGGGTGACACACAAAATGCAAAAGCATTACATGAACTGAAATACTGTACTGTATATGTCATTTTATAAAGAGAGAGAAAGTGTGTGTGTGTGTGTGTGAGAGAGAGAGAGAGAGAGAGAGAGAGAGAGAGAGAGAGAGAGATATATATCTTCTTTATATTTTTAATTATTATATGTATATATCTTTTTTTTTTACTTTTTTCTAACTACTACTATTACTACTACTACTTACTGTGTTTACAGTTTTTATTATTATATATGCATGTTCTTTTATTTTTAATGTAAACTTTATAAATGCTTTGGCAATACATTTGTAACATTTGTCATGCCAATAAAGCAATTATTGAATTGAATCGAGAGAAAGAGCTATCTATTATTATAAATAGATATTATTATTAGACTATTATTTTTTTTTATTGATTTATATGAATAATATGATGTATTGAATAATATATTATATATTGAATAATAATATGATATATTGAACAATATGATATATTATTTATATTTTTATTTAATTATTATATGTATACATCTTTTTTCTACTACTACTATTTACTTTTTTATTATACATCTGTTCATTTATTTTATTGTAAACTATATAAATGCTTTGGCAATACATTTGTCATGGCAATAAAGCCATTATTGGATTGAATTTAAGAGAGAGAGAAAGAGAGAGAGAGAGAGAGAGAGAGAGAGAGAGAGAGAGAGAGAGAGAGAGAGAGAGAGACAAAAACACCTTAAACACTGAGCTGACATCTGTAAAAGAAGAATTGATCATCAGAGAGAAAGAAATACAAAGCCTAAGAGAACACGCAGAAACCCTCACTAGGCCTACATCGAGCACTACCCAGACACCACCTGAGACGAACACACAGAGAGCAGACATACATGAGCCCAAACACCCCAGAGTTCAGGAGAACACATCCAGAAAGGCAGAAATAGTTATCTTAATGGACTCAAATGGCAAGTACGTCAATGAGAAACGGCTATTCCCCAGCCACAAAACATTAAAACGCTGGTGCCCGAACACAGCTAGTGCCCTTGTTCAGCTGGACAAAGAGGAACTTGGTAATCCCAGTCACATCATCATACACGTGGGGACAAATGACCTGAAGACACAACAAGAAAGAGTAGCACTGTCCATTACACAAGTGGCAATTAAAGCAACAGAGACTTTCCCGTCTTCAAAAATAATCATCTCCAACCTTCTACCCAGAACTGATTTCCACCCACGGACTATACAGAGAGTGAACACAGAGATCTCACGTAGATGTGCTAAAATACCAAACATTCGCATCGCACATCACCCTACACTGGGCATTCACCATCTTCAAGACTAGTCCATCTTCACAGAGACAATGTGCAAGTGTTTGCTAAAAATCTTAAAGATGTTGCTCTTGGTCGTACCCCAGACAGTCCCTCAAAGAGCAAAAGAGAACATCACCATCCTCAACCTAAAACACACGCTATTCCAGCATCACCACACAGGGACTCTTACCTACATCTGGCTGAGCCCTATCCTGCATCTTGGAGAATCCACCAGCATCACCCACAGCCTCTGCACCCATGCCCTGTGCCAGCAGACCATCAGCACCCACGTCCTGTACCAGTGCACTCACACCCTCAGCATCCACGTCCTGTGCCAGTGCACTCACACCCTCAGCATCCACGTCCTGTGCCAGTGCAGCCACACCCTCAACATCCACGCCCTGTGCCAGCAGACCATCAGCACCGACGCCCTGTGCCAGTGCACCCACATCCTCAGAATCCATGCCTTGTGCCAGTGCACCCACACCCTCAGCATCCACGCCCTGTGCCAGTGCGCCCACGCCCTGTGCCAGTGCATCCACACCCTGCACCAGTGCACCCACACCTTCAACATCCACGCCTTGTGCCAGTGCACCCACACCCTCAGCATCCACGTCCTGTGCGCCAGTGTACCCACACCCTCAGCATCCACGCCCTGTGCCAGTGCACCCACACCCTCAGCATCCACGTCCTGTGCCAGTGCACCCTCAGCATTCACACCCTGTGCCAGCAGACCATCAACACCCACGCCCTGTGCCAGTGCACCCACACCATCAGCACTTACACTCTCAGCACCCACGCCCAAGGCCAGCATGCCTACACCCTCCGTACCCTCGCCCAAGGCCTCCACACCCTCATCAACAACAGCAGAATCTTGTAGTACCACCACACCACCAGCAGACGAAACAGCTTGTACTCAGAGAAGCCCCAGTGATGGGTGAAAACACCAGCAGTCACAGACAAGAACAGGGAAAATTGAGCTACGCTGCAGCACTAAAACAGCCAGTGGACACACACAGCACCAGTCTGAGAGAGATCAAACACATCCTCAGTTTAATCTGCACACGGCTGATGGAATAGTTGTGAGTGAAATACTCAAAATTGCTTGGACTCTAAATAATCTTGATAATATACATGTCTATATTGATATTTAGGTATTTTATGGTTCATATGGATTGGTTCTATTCTAGAGGAATGTTAAAATTGTTCGTTGACCAAATGAAACCGCTGACGATCTCACTGTGGAATATCCAGGGTGTTAACTCATCCAGTCTTGGGTGTAAAGTTAACACCTTGGATTTTCAGAAAAGCATTTCAGACATAGACATAATAATACTTCAGGAAACATGGCGCAGAACTGATGAGGTCACTCTTTGTCCCCCAGGAAACCGTGAAATATCCATTTAATCTAAAAAACTTGAAAAAATTAAACATGGTAGAGATTCGGGGGACACAATAATCTGGCACAAACTCGACATCGATAAATACATCAAATTAATTAAAAAAGAAGAATCTCATATCTGGCTCAAAATCGACAATCAGCTCAGTCAAACGAAAAAGGACATATTCTTATGCGCTCTTTACATTCCCCCATCCGAATCTCCATATTATAATGAAAACATCTTTGAGACCATCCAGACTCAGATAATTCACTTCCAGGCTCAGGGAAGTGTGCTGCTGTGTGGAGATCTCAATGCTAGAACAGGGTCCTTAACTGAGTGTACCATAGACAGTGCAAGGTTTCCGCTACATTCATTAATTCGTGGCGGGCCGCCACGCCAAAATTCATCCCGCCACGGCTACATTACAGCTTCTTTTTTAAAACATTCAGTCGTGTTTTTTATAGCGGATTATAATCGCACCAAAACATATTAGAGGTAAACAGCGCAAACTTTTCTGTAACCGTAGTGCTGTGTGCTATTTGTTCAAGGTGACATGCTGACTGACTCTCTGACAGACTGACTGACAGGTGCGTGAGTCTAGCAAACACCGCGTAGCTTTCAGTTAAGATGAACACAGTTTCCATAAGTATACTTTATTGACAAAGGTCAATGGCTTTGGCTTTACAATGACTTTATCTTGCTGGAGTTTATTAATGTTTCATTTTACTTCAGGACGCGTTGATGTCGGAAAACGCACAAAAACGCACTAAATCGCGCTTCAGCAGCGCTTACTGGAGAGCGCACAAGAAGATCTGCACTTGAACGTGTAAATTTGAGTGCGTGCAAGAAGTTCTGTGCTCGAACAGAGGAAATCGGCGCGCAAGCAAAGAGATTCGCATGCTCGTATTACATGAATGCTATCTCGACTTGTTATACTGCGTGTAATATTTGTCTTTGAAATAGTTGGCAGATCTGTGTAAAAAAAAAAGTCTTGCCGCCACTGCTGGAAAAAATCCTAGAGGAAACACTGCAGTGGGAATAAGTACATATTTGGACAGAGTTATCAAGAAAACAGTGTAAATGTCTCTAGGAATAACTCTGATGCTCAAATAAATAAGAACGGAAAGCTCCTACTTGAGCTCTGTCGAAGCCTCGGTCTGTATCTGGTCAATGGCAGGGTGAGAGGAGACTCTCTGGGCAGACATACAGCTCATTTCTCGGCAGCTCAACAGTTGACTACATGATCACAGATTTAGATCTGTTCTCTTTCAGTGCATTCACTGTTAAACCACTAACACCTCTATCAGATCACAGCCAAATTACACTTTATATAAAAAGGAACAAGAATATTAATATATTTTCACAATCCAGTAAACTGTATAACATTAAAAATAATTATAGATGGGTACAAGACAGCTCTGAGAAATACAGGAACGCAATTGAAGACCCCCAAATAGGTTTACTTTTGGATAAATTTATGGAAAATAGTTATTCTCATAATGGAGATGGTGTTAATCTAGCTGTAGAAAACATAAATGACATATTTGATTATTTGGCAACAATATCTAATATTAAAACTACTAAGAAAACTTTAAAACAAAAACAAGAGAATGAAAAATGGTTTGACTTTGATTGTAAAACAATAAGCAAAAACTTAAGACAACTAGCAAATCAAAAACACAGACAACCAGAGAATACAGATGTACGTCTTCAGTACTGCGAGGAGCTTAAAAAATATAAAAACACAATCAGAAAAAAGAAAGAAGGGTACATCCAAAAACAGCTCAAAACAATCGAAGAATCTGTGGATTCAAACAATTTCTGGGACAACTGGAACCTCCTTAACAAAAAGAAACATGAACAGCTAACAATACAGAATGGAGACACCTGGAAAAACCACTTTGAAAAACTGTTTAGTAAAATAAACATGAGTACAGAACAATCGCTTATATATGATAAATTAACTCATACAGAACAAATATTTGGCAAATACCAAAATCCGTTAGACTACCCAATAACAGAAAAAGAGCCATTAGATAAAATACAAGTCCTACCAACAAAAAAAGGCAAGTGGTCCAGACGGTATCCTTAATGAAATGATTAAAAACATAAATCACAAATTCCAATTGGCTATAATAAAACTGTTCAATTTGGTTCTGAGTGTTGGTGATTTTCCTGACATATGGAATAAAGGATTAATAACGCCCATATTCAAAAGTGGAGACAAATCAGACACTAATAATTACAGAGGCATCTGTGTGAGCAGTAATCTGGGGAAGCTGTTCTGCAGCATCATCAACACCAGACTCATAGGCTTCCTTACAGAGCACAATGTCCTCAGCAAAAGTCAGATTGGGTTTCTGCCAAATTACAGAACATCAGACCATATCTTCACCCTTCAGACTCTGATTGACAAATACGTTCATCAAAACAAAAACAAAATATTTGCTTGCTTTGTAGATTTTCAGAAAGCGTTTGATTCAATTTGGCATGAAGGTCTGCTGTCTAAACTTCTAGAATCAGGTATTGGCGGTAAAACATACAACATTATAAAAACGATGTATTCAAACAATCAGTGCGCAATTAAAATCGGCAATAAGCGCACAGAATTCTTTACTCAGGGGCGGGGTGTGAGACAGGGCTGTCCACTGTCACCAACCCTTTTCAATATTTACATCAATCAATTGGCAATGCTCCTAGAGCAAGCAGATACGCCGGGTCTCACACTATACGACTCCAGTGTAAAGTTCCTGCTATTTGCAGATGATCTGGTGCTGCTGTCGCCAACAGAAGAGGGTCTACAGCAGCAGCTGGATATCCTGCACAGCTTCTGTCAGACCTGGGCCCTGACCGTTAACCCAAAGAAAACCAAAACCCTAATATTCCAGAAAAAACCCAGAAGTCAGGGAAAGAGACACAGTTTCACCCTTGGTATGACAAAAGTTGAACCTGCTACAAGCTACACATACCTTGGGTTGAAAATAAGTGCTAATGGAAAACTAAATTTGGCTGTGAATGAACTAAAAGAGAAAGCGAGAAGGGCCTTTTACGCCATTAAAAAATCAACACAAAAAGAAATTCCAGTTCGAATCTGGCTCAAAATTTTCCAGTCAGTGATTGAACCTATAGTGTTATACGGGAGTGAAGTGTGGGGTCCTCTCCTCAGTCATGAGTTTGATAAGTGGGATAAGAATCCAATTGAAAGCCTACACGCAGAGTTCTGTAGGAGCATGCAGGGTACAGAGGAACACACCCAGCAATGCATGCAGGGCAGAATTAGGCCAGTATCCTCTACTCATGCACATTGACAAACGAGCAGTCAAATTTTGGAAACACATAAAAATGAGTGACTCTGACTCTTATCATTATAAAGCCCTCAAAACCCAAGAAATGGACATTGAAAAAAGCCCCCTGATTCAGATGGTCCTGAAGCTGCAAACACAAAGCAACACAACGAATATGACTAACAGCAGGCAGCATCAGGACACGGACATGCTCATCCACAGAATTAAGCCCAATCAGATGATAAATGCACGAAAAGAGGAGTATCTGACTTACTGGAATGAAGCAGCAGCAAAACAAAGTAAACTTCAATGTTATTTAGACCTAAATAGAGATTATACCACAGCAACATATCTGAGCGCAGTAAAGGACAGTAAATTAAGAACAACAATGACCAAATACAGGCTAAGTGCTCACATACAGACAGAACTGGCAACCCAGAGAGAGCCGCATCTGCCCACACTGTGCCCAGGCAGAGGTGGAGACGGAGGAACACTTCCTCACCCGCTGCACAAACTATCAGCACATCAGAGACACATTCTACCCCAAACTACAGAGCATTTACCCACAATTCACTGAGTCAGACAAAAAAACACAGCTTCAATATTTACTAGGGGAAAAAACTGACTGTGTCCTTCTAGCGGCACAATACATTATCGCCTGTCACAAAAAGAGAGAGCAGACCAATAAAAACATCAGTGATGCGCCTGCACACACACACACACACACACACACACACACACACACACACACACACAGACACAGACACACACACACACACACACACACACACACACACACACACACACACACACACACACATTTAGATGATTATAATTGAATCAATGTAAATATACTGATTATTATTGTTTTTTTTAATACTGTTTTATCCTAAAATGTTGATTGTTAAATGTACAGTTTATTCTGATCTATTATTATTTTTGTATTGATTTGTATTAATAATATATGTTGAATAATAATATGATATATTGCATATTATAATATATTGTTAATATTTTATTTAAATATTATATATAAATATTTTCTTTTTCTTTTTTTTTTACCACTATTTACTGTGTTTACCGTTTTGTTTTTTATTATATATGCATGTTACTTTTTATGTAAACTTTGGAACTGCTTTGGCAATACATTTGTAACATTTGTCATGCCAATAAAGCAACTATTGAATTTAGAGAGAGAGATGTTCATTACTGTTTTATTATATATGCTACTTAAACTGTTGATAACAAAAATTACAAATGTGTATTTGTACTGTAAGTTATATACCAGTCAATGTTTTCAGAATTCATGTCAACGGAAGGTGTATGCCAGAATAGTTGGAGGCAACATCAAAGGAGATAAGGAGATTACAAATATTTCATACGCCAAATAAAATACATATGCAAACACATAGGGAGACACTAAAGTTTCTTTCTTTTTTTTCAATGCAGTATATAAGGTCTAAACTCACGGAATACCTATATCGACACTTGCCATTTTCTGAAAAAAAAAATGATAATGTCTAAATTATCATTTTTATATTTGCAATTTTGAAGACAAGTTTTAGTGGTATATTAAACAATTTTTATTATAAAATCAATATACTTTTAATTTTTTGCTACAATGCCACATCTACACATAAAAAAAACATCATATGTTCAAATGTTATAATACTACCATAATAAATAAATAAATACACAAATAAACAAACAACACCTGGGGTCTCATTTATAAAGCTTTGTGTAGTAACCTTCTTAAAAGTAAACTTGCGCCAGATCCAATTTTGATTCATGTATTAATGTTTAAAGGTGCTGTGAAGTGCTTTGAAATTTGCATTTTCATTCGATGTTAAACGTAATCTCAACCGAAACACAAAAAGACGACGGGACATAGTGTAGCTCCTCCCCTTTATACAAAAAACAGCCAATAGTGTTTTGTTTTATCACCATTCTGCCAGTCAGAGTGGTTGAGCTCAAGCGCATCAAATGAAAAGCAAATGAGAAAAGTCTTGAAGGGGGTGTGGCTTGTCAGATACTAGAAAGCATTTGATTGGTTATGATTTGTTGAGGAACTGTAGTATGGGTTGACGTGAATAAAACCGTTGATCCATTTCGGTGGAAGTGACAAACTACAAGCTTTACTTGTTTATATCAGTTTTCTATTTTCTAAACGCTAATTCTGTCACTGTTTTGGAACATGCTTGCCTACAGATATCTTAAAAATTAACAATGCTAATACTAACTAAAAAAACATTATTGTAATTTCATGGGACCTTTAAGGTTCATACGATGATTGAAACTACATCTGTACAGTTGCGCACGTCAAGTCTGTTCTTTTATAGATCACATATTTTGCATGCAAAGTGGTGTACTTACGTTTTGACTGCCATTTTGTGCATATGCCACATTTAGGATTAAGACCGCTGGTTATTACAAACAATAACAACACACACTCAAGCCAATCTGCATACTATCTATCCTAAATAGTATTCAAAAATAGATTTATTGTGTCCAAAATTATAGTATATTAAAATGAGTATTCGAAAGTTCTTCGGATATCCTGCAGATTTAGAAACTGCTAATGTTGCACACAATACATTGCGTGTTGGTTGTGGATTTAAATTGAACTACTGAACAAATGCAGGTAAAATGTGTTTTACAAACACAGTGAATGTGTTAGACTGACAGTGGATAGATGCTTTGATAAAGATATTTGAATGACCATTAATTAATATCTAACTTAATGAAAAACAATGAAATCACATTTTCGCTGTTATATTTCATTGGGAACAATGCAATGAACTTTCATAAAAATGCATTTGATCATTAACTTCTGAACGCAAAATTATGCAAACACCTGAGGATTTCTCTGCATGAAAGACCCTCAAATGGCAGATTAACCTGCTGCTGCTTCTTTAATATGGTAGGGAATTATATATAAAAAGAAATGTGGATGATGTGTCAAGATGATTGACAGGGCATGTAACTAGGCAACATAATTGTCCATTAATGGGACATTATATATTCCAAAGCTTACAATCTTTTCTGTTACACACTCAAGAGTTACTTTTTCTTTGAAGTACATAAATACAGTTGAAGTCAGATTTATTAGCCTCCCCTTTGAATTTTGTTTTCTTTTTAAAATATTGGCTAAATGATGTTTAACAGAGCAAGATAATTTTCACACACACACAGTTGAAGTCAGAATTATTAACCCCCCTGAATTATTATCCCCCCTGTTTATTTGTTTCCCCAATTTCTGTTTAACTGAGAGAAAACTTTTTCAACACATTTCTAAACATAATAGTTTTAATAACTCATTTCTAATAACTGATTTATTTTATCTTTGCCATGATGACAGTAAATAATATTTTACTAGATATATTTGAAGACACTTCTATACAGTTTAGTGACATTTAAAGGCTTAACTAGGTTAATTACGGTTAACTAGGCAGGCTAGGGTAATTAGGCAAGTTATTGTATGACGATGGTTTGTTCTGTATACTATTGAAAAAATATAGCTTAAAGGGGCTAATAATTTTGACCTTAAAATTGTTTTAAAAAATTTAAAAACTGCTTTTATTCTAGCCGAAATAAAACAAATAAGACTTTCTCCAGAAGAAAAAATATTATCAGACATACTGTGAAAATTTCCTTGCTCTGTTAAGCATAATTTGGGAAATATTAAAAAAAAAAAATAATAAAAAAATTCAAAGGGGGCTAATAATTCTGACTTCAACTGTAAATATATATTTATATATATATATATATATATATATATATATATATATATATATATATATATATATATATATATATATATATATATATATATATTTATATATATATATATATATATATATATATATATATATATATATATATATATATATATATATAGCTGATTTATTTTCTCTTTGCCATGTTGACAATATTTTAACAGATATTTTTCAAAGATACTAGTCAGGGTTCTTGCACCATTTTAAAAGTAAAATCTTATGCTTTTTAACACCTTTTTAAGACCTCAACAAATGTGTAGTTAATTTGCAGTAATCTCTCAGATATAATAAACTCAGACAATTTCTGAAACTGTCACTTAAAATATCTGTGATTGTAAACAAGAAAAGAATAAACGGACAAATTAAATTGTTAAAATAAAGGAGAAGCAGATTGGTTTGACTGTACAAGGGAAATATCTTCAAACTGCCGGTGCTAAATCATTTGCCGTCAGTACGCAGAGAGGTGATCTGCTGTCCGGCTGCAGGTGGGAGAGACTCCTGTACGAGGACTGGGCCGCCTGTCAGTGCTCTGAGGCGGGGGAGGGGCCGGCTGCATCACCCACAGCTTGTTGAGAAGAGTAGGGACGATACAGTATGGAAAAATGACAGTCTATAAAAATCTCCAGTAACAAACAATAAAGTCGCTAAATTTGTCGCTAGTCGCTTTTTTGAAAATGTGTTGCTAGGGGGGTCTGAAAAGTCGCTAAATCTAGCAACAAAGTCGCTAAGTTGGCAACACTGGCTTTGAGCCTCATGCTCACCTCACCACGACAACTGCGTAATGGCAGCACGCAGGAGACGCAGACTGACGTCAGCGTCTGTAGCCGATCGTAATAAGCTAATAAATCACGGAGACTGTCATTTCACTCCTGTTTCACACATACTAAATTGATCAACTATTACGGTTTTACGGTGGACCACTGTGCTTCCCTATCGGCATTAAGCAGACCGGCTAAAAATTTTATACCTACAGCAACTTTACGGTAAATTTAAGACAATTTATGACCTTAATTTCCCGGATTTTAATTTAAGACTTTTTAAGGACCCACAGGAACCCTGCTAGTATTCAGCTTAAAGTGCAATGTAAAGGCTTGAGTAGGTACAGTTTTGAGATTTATAGAAAAAATAGTAGTTCTATTGTTTAATTAAAAATAATAATAATAATCAAGAAAAAAACTACAAATTACCAGCCTTTATATACTGGTATTCTTTAGCTATATATATATATATATATATATATATATATATATTGTTATTTATTACTATTAATCACTAAAAGTATCACTGCTGCATATTTCCAGTATGATTCTGGAGAAAACTGATAGAAAGTATGAAAGATTTACCTCTGCAGTGCCTGTATCTTTTCTGCTGTGATTCCCTGTACAATCTTCTCCAGTACGTCTGTGTCTGCAATAGGTTCTACCTTCACTTGCACCCTGCTGAACGCGTATCGTCCAATGAGGAGTCCCACAGCAAACACACACACTCCTGCTAGCAGGTATTTAGCCACACAGGTCCAATTCCGTCTCTGACCCTTGGGAACCGTCCGGCTGAATCGAGTAACGTAATTCGGGTCCTCCTGGAGCCTCTCGAAGCGTCCGTGAGGGGAGACGGATGGTTGAATTGGTTCCAGGTCTGGGTCCATGGTCCCGCCAGAAGAGCTGCTGACGGGCTGATGCTCCACACACTCCAGCTGGAAGCGGTCCAGACCCGGTTCCTCCAGCTCCTTCTCCATGTCCCATTCCAGCTCCAGTGAAGCCGTGTGGAGCTCCTCGTTCTCCAGATCCCGCACACGGAGAGAACCGTGGCCTGCACGCACTTTCCTGTATGCCATGTCTGTTACTGTGGACACACAGATAGATGAATTTAAATCACAACACCTTTAAAAATATAATATTACATTTAAATTTACATTTTACATTTAGTCATTTAGCAGACGCTTTTATCTAAAGCAACTTACAAATGAAGATAAAAGAAGCTAGAGAGTACCAGTATATAAACGCTATGATAATTTGTAGTTTTTTTTATTGATTATTATTATTTTTAAATAAATAATAGAACAACTATTTTTTCTATAAATCTCAAAACTGTCCTATGGTGTGACTGTCACTATATGAAGATAAGAGCCCATCTATGCAGAACAATCACTCTCATGATATTTGTTTTTTTTTTCTCTCAATTTTTGCTATGTCTTAAAAAAACTTAGTGACCCCTTATATATGTTTTATTATATATATTTTTATTTTATTTTATATTATATAAAGGAAAATTATATAAAAATAACTTTTTTTTTCTTTAAAAATTATAATCAAATAAAATCAACTAAAAACCTATTCATCAACTACCCCTATACTATACAGTGACCAGCATAAATGAGTACACTCCTTACAGATCAGTGTTTTAACTACTATATTTTAATTACAATACTTTCTTACAATAATATATCTACAAGCATTAGACTAGTCAGTACCAAGAATAAAACTGGAACTAATAACAAAATAGCGTAAGACCAGTGAAAAAAAACATAGTACATCTCAATGAATGTGTTTAAGAAAAAATATTAAATAATATTTTAATAATGAGGAAAAAAACAGAGAACCATAAGAACATATAGTTTGTATTTTGTTTTGCAACACTGTATTTGCATTTAAATATATTACCTTTTTTTTATTTCTAAAGATGTTGCAACCACATTATTATTTTAATTAATAGAACTGTTTAATAAAACTGTTGTGTTTAAATCCACCAAAAAGTATTGTCTATATAAACTGAAAAATGAATAAAAATGTTAATAATCAAAAGGTATGGAGTCAGATCAGTCTCAAAAATAATACATTTACAAAAGAAAACATGTACATCCACAACCCAATTCACATTTACAAAACCCAATTCGTAAATTCAAAACACGTTTCATAAATACACAAATTAAATTCGTAAGATCAAAATACAACTCATAAATAAGAAAATCCAATTCATAAGTTAAAAATGCGATTCATAAACACTCAAATCCATTTTCGTAGATTCAAAATACAATTAAAAAATGTGCAAATCCAATTTGTAAGTTCAAAACAATTCATAAATACACAAATCCTATACGTAATATCAAAACACTAATCAAAAATACATAAATTAAATTTGTAAGTTCAAAACATAATTCATAAATACACAAATCCAATTAATGCGTTCAAAACACGATTGATAAATAAACAAATTAAATTTGTAAATTCAAAATACAACTCATAAATAAGAAAATCCAATTCGCAAGTTCAAAATACGATTCATAAACACACAAATCCATTTTCGTAGATTCAAAACACAATTCAAAAATATTCAAATCCAATTTGTAAGTTTAAAAAAAAAATTCTTAAATACACAAATTCAATTCGTAAGTTTAAAACATGATTCATGAATACGTAAATCCAATTTGTAAATTCAAAACACAATTAAGAAATGCAAATCTAATTAATTTAGCAAAAATATTTCAGATTTTTTTTATTTGTGAATTCTCGAATTGTGTGTTTACAAATTTACAAACTGAATTTTGTAAATGTGAATCGTGCTGTGCGTGTATGAATTTTCATTTTGTAAATGTATTATTTTTTAGATTGATCTGGCTCCATAAAAGGGAGCATACCAAGTGTTTTGTGTCATTGGAACACACACTCTTTATACATAGACACAAAAAAACTCCAATAAGGGATGTACCATCTCACAGTTTGACTTTTGCTGCTTTAAAAAAGGGCATTAAGGATGATGACCTGGTTGGTTCAAATTCATAAAAGAAGCCAATGGCTCAGTGTACCATCAAATTTAAGTATCTCTTTAACAGACACAGCCATCAAATTCAAAACAGCCCAATCAATGACGACAAAACTCCAAACCACCTAGAAATTTCAGAGGGCCATTATCCTGTGAAACCAAGTCCCTGAAATAGGTTGCCTTTAAATAAAAAATACAGAGAGAAATATCTGCTGTCGGCACCAGGCAGAGTAAAGGGAGCTGGAGAAACCTTTGATAGTCACACTTAAAATAGTCATTTAGAGGTGGAGAGAAATCTGCTCTGATAGAAGGAAATAACTTTGCAACAACTAAACATTCCCATTCGACACACGTCTCATCAGAAATGATGCCGCTGAGACTTTTGCAACACATTTTGTACATCCACATTGAACATTTACACCCCACCTTGTCTTTTTATGTCATTTTTTTTTTTACAGAAGAGAAATATTCGCTTCTCACTCTTTTTATAGGAATGAAAGGACATGACCATTTTTTTTTCATCTGCTTTCACTTTTAAATAGGCCTCACAAAATGTGTGAAGCTAGGAATGATGTGCTGTTGTCTCTCAACATTAATCTTCAGTGCTCCACAAAACTTCCATTACTCGAGGTGGCCGTTCGAGAGGAGCGATCAGCTTCATTTACACTCTGACCCCGGCAATGATATGGTTTGTCAAACTCTCAGGCCAGCGCTAACCCTCATCTGTGCTCCTTCTACACCAGTGAGCTCTTCTCTGAACTCACAGACTGACAGCTGACGCTCAATCACTAGAAACGTCAGTAATTTAATGCCTTTCGACTACCCAACAGAGCCATCAATTAAAGAAGAGGGAAGTTCACCATTCTGGCTTTTCCCTTAGTGATTGATGTTACCGTGAAAGTGGAAATGATGCTTGTTCGTATGCTGTATTTACAGTGCATCTGGAAAGTATTCATAGCGCTTCACTTTTTCCACATTTTTTTATGTTACAGCCTTATTTCAAAATGGATTAAATTCATTTATTTCCACAAAATTCTACACACAATACCCCATGGCAATGTGAAAAAATATGTTTTGAAATTGTTGCAAATTTATAAAAAATAAAAAAACCTGAAAAAAATGTACATAAGTATTCACAGCCTTTGCCGTGAAGATCTAAATTGAGCTCAGGTACATTCTGTTTCCTCGAATCATTCTTGAGATGCTTCAGCAGCTTAATTGTAGTTCACTTGTGGTAAATTCGGTTGATTGAACATGATTTGAAAATTATACACCTGTTTATATAAGGTCCCAGGGTTGACAGTGCATGTCAAAGCACAAACCAAGCATGAAGACAAAGGAATTGTCTGTAGACCTCCGAGACAGGATTGTCTTGAGACACACGGCTGGGGAAGGTTACAGAAAAAATTTCTGCTGCTCTGAAAGTTCCAATAAATGGAAGATGTTTAGAAACACCAGGACTCTTCCTAGAGCTGGCCGGCCATCTAAGCTGAGTTATTGGGGGAGAAGGGCTTTAGTCAGGGAGGTGATCAATAACCCGATGGTCACTCTGTATGAGCTCCAGCGTTCTTCTGTGGAGAGAGGAGAACCTTACAGAACAACCATCTGTGCAGCAATCCACCAATCAGGCCTGTATAATAGAGTGGCCAGACAGAAGCCACTCAACACCTGGAATTTGCCAAAAGGCATCTGAAGGACTCTCAGACCATAAGAAACTAAAATCTCTGGTCTGATGAGACTAAAATTGAACTCTTTGGAGTGAATGCCAGGTGTTACGTTTGGAGAAAACCAGGCACCGCTCATCACCAGGCTAATATCATCCCTACAGTGAAGCATAGTGGTGGCAGCATCACAACAACTCAGTGAATGTCCTTGAGTGGCCCAGACAGAGCCCAGACCTAAATCCTATTAAACATCTCTGGAGAGATCTGAAAATGGCTGTACACGTCGCTGCCCATCGAACCTGATAGAGCTTGAGAGGTACTGCAAAGAGGAATGGGCAAAAATCCCCAAAGACAGGTGTACCAAGCTTGTGGCATCATACTCAACAAGACTTGAGGCTGTAATTGCTGCCAAAGGTGCATCAACAAAGTATTGAGCAAAGGCTGTGAATACTTACGTACATGTGATTTTTCAGGTTTTTTGTTTTGAAAAAAATTGCAACAATTTCAAAAAATCTTTTTTTACATTGTCATTATGGGGTATTGCGTGTAGAATTTTAAGGAAATACATGAATTTAATTAATTTTGGAATAAGTAACATTAAAAAATGTGGAAAACTGAAGCACTTTGGATACTTTCTGGATGCACTGTACAGACTAAACTGTAAATGTGTGGATTTTTAAGCCCTCAAAACATCAACATAAAAAAGTGACCCTAGACCACTAAGTCTTACGTTGCACTGGTATATTTTTGTCAATACTCACAAATAATTATAGAATTTTATTCTATGGCAAAACTCAGATTATTAAGTACAGATCATGTTCCATGAAAATGTTTATTAATTTCCCACAGTAAATATATCACAACTTATTTATTATTAATTATTATTAATGTGCATTGCAAATAACTCATAATTTTCTAGGTGTTCCTTTTTAAAACTTCATATTCCAGATTTACAAATTGTCATACAGTATCTCTGACAAATATTGTCATTAGTGGAAAGCTTAATAAACAAGCTTTCACATTACATGTGAAGCTCCAAGCTTTCAGATTATGTATCTTATTTTAATATCAATTAAAAAATTTAAATAAAATAGATTTTATTTTTATATCTAAGTTTTTTATTATTATTTTTATTATTATTATCATCGACGCTAATACTGTCATGTGCGAGGAACAAAGCAAGGAACAACAGAGACGAGGATCCAAGTGCAGGTAAAAAAAATATTAGATTTAAGGCAAACAAAGACTAACAGAAGTGGCTGGTACAAAAAGGGCAATCCAAAAACGTGGTCAAAAAAACTGGCAAGAGGTCGAAATAGGCGGCAAACAGGATCAAATAATAAACAAGGCTAAAGTCAAAAAACAAACAGTCAAAACAAAGAAATGCAATTGTACATCAAAGACTCAACTGATGCTAAACTGTTGTATGTGGTGTATAAATAGTCTGAATGATCAGTGATCACAAGTCTCAGCTGTGTGATGCTGTGTTCACACCAGACTGGTGCAGCGCGAATTAAGCGTTTGACGCGATTAACGCACAAATCGTGCGAATCACTCGAGTTCAAAAATCTGAACTTCAGCGGACATTCGCGCCGAGTTAACCAATCAGCAGCTTGCTCTTGTGGGGCCGTGATTGTGACGTAGCGCCTGTTGTTGGTGTCCCGGGGGAAATCCTCCAGCCGACAATGACAACAGTTCATCAAACTGGGTTCGGCTCAGTCAGAAGCAACGCTGAAAGCCTCCGTCAACCAGGTTAAGTTTCTGGATGAGCTCACAAAGCTGGGTGCACCTCTAAAAGGATCTAGTGGACTCAGACACGGCTTCAAACACATCAACGCTGTTTTTCAGCCTTCATAAAAGCACATAAACACAGTTATTTTCTCAATAAGATCCATGTTAGCCATTTAGCAACAAAGCTACAGTCACTCGGCAGACAGAAGCCCTGCCCATCATGCAAATCCGCGTCTGTTCTGAAGTGAATTTGACGTGCAAATGAAGTGAAATTTGAAGCACGAATGAAGCAGAATTTGACGCACGAATGAAGCAGAATTTGACGCACGAATGAAGCAGAATTTGACGCACGAATGAAGCGGAAATTATTTACGCGCGAATATCACGATTTATCCACGTGTTCCACATCTGGTGTGAACTGCATGAGTGTCTCATCAGCCGTGATCAGCAACTAGTGTGTGTGACATGGCCTAATAGTATTTGTAGTTCCTAAACAAGACATATGTAGTTCACCAGAAATCTGTCAGATGTGGATTGCTGGTGATCGTGACAAATACATGTATATGAACATTATTCTCGATCCTGATGTCAAAAAGGAAATTTTAAAAAAGCTTAATTAAAATAATAAAATAAAATAAAATAAAAATAAAATAAAAACAGTAGTTTGTAATTGTTTTAAATGATTACAAACTTGACCGCTTATTGATTCATTGGTTACTGCA
>LR812529.1:18125747-18195747 GCA_903798195.1 Danio kyathit | reverse complement strand
AAAATACCAAATGCATCGATTTTAAGTGTATCAAAATAAACTACAAAATACAGCAGCCAAAAATATATCAAAATAAAATACTATATTTTTACAGTATTTTATTTTTCCATTAAACTGACTTAGTGAAGTAAACATTGTTTCACTTTTTCTTTGCCACCTCGTTCACCTACAGGGGGAAGTTGTGGCCTAATGATTAGTGAGTTGGACTTGTAGCTGTAACCCAAAAGTTGCTGGTTCAATTCACGGTTCTGGCAGAACTAAACTCGTCCAAGAACCAAATTTGACATTCCTGGCCCATTTAATGCAGATAATGAGTCGGAACATAGTACTATATGTGTTAATTATGTTTCCACCCATTGCGTAGCCAGTATATAATTGCCATCATCTCTGTTCAACGATTACTCAACCTATTAACAATCTTAGATTTTAAAAGGGAGACAGGCCTATATGAATATTAACATTTTTTGTGCACAGAGTTTTTCATAAATCAATTTTTATTTATTTTTTTTTTTTTTGCAATTTAACTCTTCAATACGAAAAACTTCAGTTTTAGTCATTTCCATCAATCATCATCTTCATTGCAGAACATAAAAAATGATCTCTCAAAATTACAAAAATATCTGTTTTTCTCTCCTTTTCTTATTCTTCATATATCCTGCTGCTGCCATGTAACGAGAGTGGAGTTTTTGACCTGTCTGTATAGACTGGAGTATTATTAAATATTTGTGTTTCATATAATGTGACATTTGGACATCTTAGGTAGACGTCTTTCATCTTCATTAATTAACTATACCAGTGGTTCCCAACCTTTTTTCTGCCTGAGACCCGCTTTTCCTCTGGAAAATATTGTAAGGCCCCCCTCCACATTTAATGATATTATCGCTCATATACGTTTGCAGTAATGATGACAAAAAAAATGTTCAAACTAACGGTATGTTTATTACTATATCTAGATATGCACAAATAATAGCCTAATGTAAAATATAAAAGCAAAACATCAGCAGGCCACGTAGGTGGAGTACGAGGTTGCTAGGCGACCATCAACCGTTTTCTCAGAGGATGACCATAGGTGTATATAACTATGGAGGATGACAAGCTGACAAAACATGGCTGTCCCTCTGATACAAGTTTTATTTATGGAGAAAATTACAAAACACTGCAGTGTTTGTGTGATCTGTGTTTGTCTGAGAAAATTGGTCTTACCGAAATGTGAATATTCCATACAAGCTGAAGCTGATCGGTCAATTCTTGTCACGTGACTGGCGATGCGCTCGCGGGATTCATGGCGCGAGCGCGTCGCGCCACTTGTGCGCTCAAACCGCGCGCCTTCATTGGAAACAACAAACTTGTGCAAAACTCTAGAAATACACAATATGCGAACGGCCCCTAAAAGGCCGCCGTCATTTGCAATCTCCCATCAGATGATCTTCTTGCACAGACATGGTGCATTTACCTGTTATTTTGACAAATGGGTTGCGAATCCATTCCTTGGCAGTTCGTGGGTCGTTCACTGGGCCAACTTAGCAAAGAAACTTTTCAAAGACGTCTGTTTCTACTTATTTTGCTGCTAGTGGGTTAAATTTGGGCACTCAAGTGACCAAGATGTAAGCGAGAGAATGCGGCCATTTTTCAAAATAAAAGACTTTTCAAAATAAAAGATTGTTCAGACTCAGATAATAAATAAAACGGAAATAATTAATGATTTCTTGTGTAGCTTGGTACTAATTGATCCACGGGCCGGTACCCGTCCGCGGCCCGGTGGTTGACGACCACTTAGTTAAGCCACGGTCACACTGGACTTTTCCCTCCATAGACTTCCATTCATACGCACGCGAATGTGTCAGACCGGAAACGCAGGGTCATGCGTCAGATTTCGCAGGTTGCTGCGGTGCAAAGTTCAAACTTGGTGAACTCTGACCTGCGAAATCACATCTCTTGACTGCGTGAGACCAATCCAGGATCAAAACATGACCTCTATGAACAGAAATTTAAAACATGGAGCAATCGCTTGCTTTTTTAATGTCTAATCATCTTGTTTAATCCCGCCCCTTTTCGCAGCGCCGTACGACAGAATTTCGCAAGCTCAAACTCTAGTGCTTTAGGGCAGTGGTTCTCAAACTGGGGGTCGCGACCCCTGTGGGGGTCGCGGAGTAATATCAAGGGGTCGCGAGAGGGATTTAATTATTTCTTTTTTTTGTGATTATAATATATATTTTTCAATTACAAGTGAATGCTACAAACAAAAATGTAAAAAAAAAAATAGATTTTACTGATTAATCATTAGAGTGTATTAAAAATGTGAATCGAACGTCATCACTGTGCACCTGCTAGCTCGCTAGTCAGCACGCATCTGCACGTGAAAACCGCAACTGCCAAGATGGATAAATTTGTCATTCGCAAATCTAAAAAAGTTGAGGAAACTGACAGTTTGCTCGAGTCATCGGAACCATCCACTTCGACAAAGCATAAGAGCAAGACCTCGTCAGACCAAAGTAGGAAACGTCGGAAATATCAGGATGAATTCATAAAATATGGATTTATTTGCTCTACTGTCAACAACGTGGATTTTCCTCAATGTGTAATCTGTTCAGAAGTGCTTGCTCATGAAAGTATGAAGCCCGGCAAAATGCAAAGGCATTTGGAGACGAAACATCCTTCTTTTATTGAAAAGCCAGTAGACTTTTTTCGCCGAAAAGAGAAGGAATTACATGGTCAAAAACAGATGATCGCACAACAAGCCAAAATTACGTCAAATGCTCTAAAGGCATCTTATGAGGTGTCGTACTTGATCGCGCGGACCAAAAAACCACACACAATCGGGGAAACCCTGATAAAGCCCGCTGCTGTGGCTATGTGTCGGGCCATGCATAGTGAAAAAATAGCAAATGAGCTTATGACTGTCCCGTTGTCGAACGACACAGTCTCCCGCCGTGTACATGATATTGCAAATGACATTAGGAGTCAATTGATCGATAGGATAAATGGGAAAAAATATGCACTGCAAGTCGACGAATCTACTGATGTGTCTAACTCTGCTCAGTTGCTGGCCTTCATCAAATACACATTTGACAGAAAACTGCATGAGGATATGCTCTTCTGCTCAGCACTCGAAGGGACTTGTACAGGTAGTGACATTTTCAGCAAACTGGACACCAAAATAAAAGAGATGGGACTTTCATGGGATAATTGTGTTGGTGTATGTACTGATGGAGCTGGTGCAATGATCGGTAAAAACAAGGGACTTAAGGCAAAGGTTTTAGAAGTGGCTCCTCACGTGAAGTTTACACACTGTATCATACACCGCGAGGCTCTTGCTAGCAAAGCACTTGATTCCGAACTTAACAGTGTTTTAAAATGTGCTATCAAAGTCGTAAATCACATAAAATCTCGTCCAGTAAACAGCAGACTACTAGCCACACTTTGCAACGAGATGGGCTCACAGCACGAAGCATTGCTGTTTCACACCGAAGTCCGGTGGTTATCGCAAGGGAAGGCACTCACACGTTTTTACGAACTTCGAGAAGAAGTGCACTTATTCTTGAAAGACTCAAAATTGGAATTCGCCCACTGCCTGAAAGATCCAGCTTGGTTGTCAAATCTTGCTTATTTGGCATGTATATTCGAAAAGCTGAACATGCTTAATTTGTCATTACAAGGGCCAAACACAAACATCCTGACAATGAATGACAAAGTCAATGCATTTATGAAAAAGCTGGAAAGATGGGCTGAGCGAGCTGAACGAGGAAATGTGGAGATGTTTCCTGAGCTTGAGGAGCATCTTGAGGAGAATGGACTGGGTCTCGGAACCATGAAAGAACACATTACTGGTCATCTCCGCAGCCTTTTGGAACAATTCAAGAAGTATTTTCCAAAAGAGACGCAACCAGAACTGTATGACTGGATACGGCAACCATTTTCTGAATATAGGACTCATCTCCCCACAAACCTGGAAGACGCTTTGCTGGAACTGTCCAGTGATCAAACATTAAAAACTTTATTTTCCAATTCCACACTGCCTGAATTCTGGATCGCAGTAGCAGACGAATACAGCGAATTGTCCCGTGCGGCAATGGAAGTATTGCTTCCGTTTGGGTCTACATATTTGTGTGAGCAGTCTTTTTCTGCTGTTACATACATAAAAAACAAATACAGATCACGTCTTGATGTCGAAGATGATCTGCGAGTAGCTGTATCCACCATCAGGCCACGAATGGAGCTTTTGTGTTGCCAAAAACAAGTACACCCATCTCATTGAAAGGTAAGCAAAAATTATTTTAATGTACAGGCTAGTAAATATAGTTAAAATACTGCGAACAGCTTAAAATAAGTTACTTTTATTGTTTGTATATGCTTTTGTAGTGGGGGGTCGCGAGTTCTTGTCGATCTTACATTAGGGGTCGCCGGCTTAAAAGTTTGAGAACCACTGCTTTAGGGGATAAACTGAACTGAGGCGACATGATCATTCTCCTAATTGTTAACTGCTAAGATTTTTTAAAAATATGACACGACCCCCCACAGAGCTCGCTGAGCCCCCCTTGTGGGCCGGGACCCCCCTGTTGAGAACCGCTGAACTATACAGTAGCTCTGGTTAATATTCTGTGTAATACCTTTAAATCAGCTATACTGGCATTTGAAACAGCCAATGAAGTATTGTGGGTATCGTCAGTGTAGGACTTGTTTTAATGTTGTTTTCTTATTTTCTTGGCATCTACATCAGCAATCTATCCATTACCTACAGTATAATCATACTCCCAAGATTTTTTCAGTTCTTATTAAACTGAAAGGGTCTCAGATTACTTTCTTTAAAAAAAAAAAAAAAGTACACCAGTACACCATCTTTAAGTTTAAGCAGTAAACTAATCAATGATTGCTCTTGAACATACCTTCACCATTTGTCTGTTACTTTAAGTATAATTTTCATCCATACTCTAATCATTGACTACCTTCTTAAAAATAAATAAATTGTCTTCTGTTCCCAAGCCTATAGGCAAATGACTGAGAAAGCACAAATCAGAGGCCGCATTTTTTAGATGTCATCATATAGTGTAGACTTCTTGTAAAGTATTTTACAGTATTTTGAAACTACAAAAATACAAGACACTAAAGTATTTTGATACAAAATAATAACCCATTTTCATCAACTCTATCAAATACAAATTACAAAGTAGGCCTACTACAGTATTTTGTATTTGAAATACGTATTTGAAATACATGCATCATAAATACTGCAGATCCCTGCTCATAAATGTATTTAAACATACATTACCAGTCTAGATTAACAGAGTTTATGCATAAAAACCATGTGTTAGTGTCTCTAGCGTATAAATAGTTTTAGCTAATTTAATAAAACATGCTAGCAATGTGCAAAACAGTTTTACATGCTCGTAATGCAGTCATGCTAAAAAAATTGCAAAACATCCTTGTAGTCTAGCATGTTGTAAACATGTTAGCATGTGTAGCATGTTGAAACATTGATAGCAAATTTGCTAAAATGTATGAACTATGCTAGAAACATTGTAAAGTGTCAGCAACTTGTTAGAAAGTGCTAAAGGATAGCTAAAATCATAGTAACATCTTAAATTATATTGGAAACTTGCTAACAAAGTGTGTGAACATGGTATCAATAAGCTAAAACAAGAAAACAATAAGGCAATAAAATTTGCTAATTAATACAGACCTTGATTTCCATCCTCATACATGGTCATACATTATCTAGATCAGGGGTGCTCAATCCTGTTCCTGGAGATCTACAGTACCTTCCAGCATAGTTCAGCTCCAACCCTGATTAAACACACCTGAACCAATTAATTAGGACCTGAACAGCACTTGATAATTACAGGCAGGTGTGTTTGATATGGGTTGCAACAGAAATCTGCAGGAAGGTAGATCTCCAGGAACAGGATTGAGCACCCCTGATCTAGATTAACAGAGTTTGTGTATTCCTCATACATGGATTTGATTATAGGGATAGTTTTAAAATATGGTACATCACTGGTCTATTTAGTGCATAGAAACTGCAGATTTCAAATACAGACATTTTGTATTTTTATTATTTATTTATTTTTTACAAGAACTACAATTTTTATTATGCCAGAGCTTATTGATTTCAATTCAAGGTTTCCAGAGGTAGACATTGACGAAACTTACACGGACGTGTCGTCATTACACTACAAAGATCTTTCTGAATTCATACAAGGTTGATATACGCAACACAAGCCTGTGGCAGAAATAGGCCATGCCACAGAAAGCATCACCGGCTCCAAGACACCATTGAAAAAACACTATTTTCATATGACATATGAATAAAATATGCATCCTCAGGGGTACATGCAACATGTCTCGCAGGCCTCGTTCACATTAAATTGTAAAATATACAGGCATTTTCAGGAGGTCAGACAAGTCCACAGTGATACAGGGGCAGATGTGTGCTTTCTCTTAACTTCTAGGTAAATGTTAGGGTTTAAATAATGTTTTACTGGTGACCCCTGCCAGCAATTTCTGCTAAAACAACACTTATGCATGTTTTATGCTCATCCCATAAGGGGAAAGTAAATGAAATATTGAGCGAAATTAGATATTATTTGTTGAACTGAGGGGAATTCTACAGTGCATACTAGAACAAACAGCTCATCTTGGATGACATGATCTCATTATACTTAAGTATGTAGGACACAAGTCTTGTCATGCCTCTTGTAGATATTGAACTATAATAATAATAATAATAATAATAATAATAATAATAATAATAATAATAATGATAATAATAATGATAATAATAGTAGTAGTAGTTGTTGTTGTTATTATTATTATTATTAAACATGCAAATTTCCTTAATAATTAAGAATATGGGGTTGTATGTCAGGTAAAGCAGGGTATATACAGAACTTCTTAAGTTGAATTTAAAACCTTTTACTACATTTTTAATACATTTGAGAAAAAAATTAATACCAGCATGACTGCAACTGTAGTGGCGTAAATGAAATATCTTTCCAAATGGAATAACGTATTGCAGATAACATATACATTTAAGTAAAGCACAGGGATTAGTCAAGATATCACAATGGGCCTTTGTCCATGAATTTTAATCAATGTCATAAATGTCATCAATGTCAATAGCAGCTCTTCTAAGAACAGTTCGGTACGGTTACGGTTGTTGTTTTTTTAACCTGGAACAGCGCTACACGATTACAAACAGTTCTCGGCCCGGAATTCTCAGCACAGTTAGACAACCGTGCTGAACTGTGCCAATAGATTCTGTGTATCAGGGCTCGAAAACACCCTTTTTTACTTGGTAGCACCGGTGCTCCCAACTTCAAGTGTTTAGGAGCACCAGAAACAATTTAGAAGCACCAGAAAAAATTTAGGAGCTTCCACCAAAAATGAATAAGCACCACTGCAAATTGTATATTAAGGGATTTATTGTATTTGAAAACAACATCAATTAGGACTAACAAAAACCAGAAACAACTATCTTGTGCAGTATCTATTTGTGCAATAATTCCAAAATGAGTGTCTAATATTTATAAAATATTAATGATGATGGCAATAATGCTAACAATGAATTACGTTTCTCATCATCATGCTGCCTTGAATGTGCTTGAATGTGAGTTATGTGCTATAAAAAGTCCTACTGTTACTTTATGAAAAATACATTTATGGTTTGCATCAAACAAAAATGAAGCGTTGCAGTAAGAAATATTTATTTTGCACTATTGTTTTTATATGCATGTCAATTTATTAAATTATATTTCTGCTACAAAACAAACAAAATATTATAAGAAATTATTAAATTCAAGGCTGAAAGCTGCAAAGCTGTCATCGGTAATTAAATAGAAAAATAATCTACATCTCAAGAAAGAATGGACAAAAGGAAGTAAGAAAAGTCTCACATCTATCAATCTTTAAAAGTTTTGGTTTCGGTTTGTGTCATTTGAAATGCTCAGTCATGTTATGCGCTGATTTACATTTTTCTGTGTTTGTTGAAAAAAGCAGGCGAGTCAGCCGGACCCAATATATGAGCGGGGCAGAACAGAATTCTCATGATGACCACCAGCGCAATACTGTTCTTTGTTATGAGCTGCAGTTTCAGTTTAAACTTAGTAAAGCAAGCTTCTTTGGCGATGATGTGTACAGTGTTAGATTTTTTATTTAGCGGACATTTGCGCTGAACACGCAGTGAATGCAACGCATTGAGATTTGGGCACCTTCTCTGAAAACACTCGATTTATCTCGCCTGGTGGATCGACATTTACTACGTGATTATTTGTAACTTTAGGTGGGGTTTGCAGACCTGTGTACTTTTCTTCAGCCATTTGCATTTCCCACGGTCACAAAAGCTCCCTGTAATCTGATTCGGCACGTTTTTAGAAAAAAAATCAAAACAGGTCGCACTACAATCATTATATGCAGTTGGACAAATCATCACCTTAGAATTATAAAGTTCTATCTGCGTTCTGAATGATTTTGAGATATTGAGCTTTAAAGTTTTTGCACTCCATAGGAAACCGTATGGTGTAACATTTGTTTTTTAAATAAAACGTCTTAAAATGTAAACAACTTATAAAAAAAAAACATCCCATATTGTAAATAAGTTGTCATTTAATAAGAATATGTCAATAACTCAATTTTGAAAAAAATGTCAGATGGAACCTTATAATAATAATTGGGGAGCATTTTGTCACCTTAGAATTATATTAAATATTATGAGATCGCAAGCCAGCCGGGTACCCAGTATTGTTTCAGTGCGTGCGTGAACGAACACCACCTCACACGATATTGCTCAGGTCCTACTCTCAACATATAAAAAAATCCACGCAAATTTTAAAATAAAGGCCTGCACTTAACACAAATTTAAAAAATTATCTAAAAAAATTGGACTCGAAAATGTAATACCTCGTCAGATGACGTTTATTACTTTTTAATGGCCTTAATTTTGGCTAATTTCATTTACTACCTTTTACAACCCCGCAGACACCCTGTAAAGGTATGAGAGAGATGACAGTCATTACATCTTTTATAAATGCACAAGTTTATATTGAGATTTTGG
Organism: Danio kyathit; assembly: GCA_903798195.1. NCBI lineage: Eukaryota > Metazoa > Chordata > Actinopteri > Cypriniformes > Danionidae > Danio > Danio kyathit. The sequence continues at coordinate 18,186,701 of LR812529.1, read as the reverse complement.
ACACTTCTTATTCCATCAATTGAAAGGATGTTTGGTGAGGATGACATAATTTTTCAGGTTGATAATGTATGGTGCCATAAGGCAACATCTGTAAAAACCGAAAGACATATAATGTCCATGGGATGACCTGCAAATAGTCCAGACCTCAATCCAATTGAAAATCTGTGGTAAAAATGAAAGAAAATGGTCCATGACAAGGATCCAACCTGCAAAGCCAATCTGGCAACTGCAATAAGATAAAGTTGAAGACAAATTAATGAAGAATACTGTTCAATCCATGCCTCAGATAATTCAAGCTGTTATAAATGTCAGAGGTGGTGCTACAAATTACTAATGGTGTTTTTATCTGGTGATTCCATATAATTTTCCTCAGATTTGTGTGATTTCATTTTTTTTTCTCTGCTTGATCTGTAAAAACTGTAAAAAAAAAAAAAATAAATAAAAGTTGAAATTGACTACAGTGTTCTTCTTTTACTTTTTATAAGCATGTCATACAGCCAGAAGGATTGTTGGATTGTTGAATGAAAACAGTTTTGTGGCATGTATGTTTGTTTGTTTGTTTGTTTGTTTGTTTGTTTTTCTACACAATTAAACATTTGAATGTTTCAATCTTTCAAGAGTGGTGATTGCATACTTTTTGCCAGGGGTTGCAGTAGTAGTAGTAGCAGTATATATTTATATACAATTTATACATATACATATATTTATTTTTATGTTTTATCGAACAAATCCAGTTATAATTCAGCCATAACATGTCCCTTTCACAGTGTAATTGAATTCTTAATTGACAAAGGACCACTGACTCATTGGAAAAATAATGCACACCTGTATTTGGCGTGTTCTGTGTTCAGTAACCAATCACAATCAGAAATGCAACTGCCTTGTAGCATAAAGCACAGTAAAATAAAAAATAAATCAATCAATCAATCAATAAATAAATAAAATATTTATATCTTACTCAATATACAGACCCCCTAGTTTTTTTAGTGATTTTTTTGTGATAAAAATGAATGATTATATATATATATATATATATATATATATATATATATATATATATATATATATATATATATATATATATATACATACATATATGAGTAGCCTACTATGTTAGGTGTGCACTCTGATACAAATCATAAAAATAAAGCTTCTAAAACAGATCTAAAATTAAGCCAAAGGAAGGTTGTATAACTCTTATTTTTATCCACGATCTTACTTTCTCTCGGATTTCACTCCCCGGAGCATCTGACATATGTACCTCACACACAGGACATGCGTTCGGGCTTCCCTACTACACCTAAAACACAGATTGCTGTAAAACTCCATGGCAGGGAATCGTTTTTTCTCGTCAACTGCAGGAAAACGAAAACATTTATTTTACGCACACCATAATATCAACAATGCATTTAAAGCACAAATAATCCAGCGGCTGTCATCCTTGAATCAAGCTCCATCATTGCAAGCTGCTCACTTTTCTGTCTGTTCCTTTGCTTCGTTTGTTTCCCACTTTCTTTTGCAGTTTGAAGCGCGTCAAATGCACAAACGCCCAATTCGCGCCACAGGATGTCTAATCGTATCTTTGCATTGACTTTGCATGTAAATCACTCGGGACAGTGATTGACAGTGAGAGGGACAGGCATCTACAAAGTCGCTGCTAGTCTATATGCGACAATACTAAAATACATCATGTGCACTGCGTATGCAACGTCTATAAGTCATGTAACACAATTCTTTGCAAACTGAAATAAATATAATTTGATTATAGGGTTTGGAGTTGGATGTTTTATGAGATTATTTTTGTTATTTGTGATTATTTTGCGTTTAAGAATTTTGAAGATCGCCAAAATTTGTGACTGTGGATTTTGCGTTGGATTCAGCGATCGCGGAACTGCGAAAAACTAGGGGGTCTGAATATTGTATAATTAACACATTTTAACCAAGGTAAATTTAGAAATGACTACAAACATTTTTGTTTTTTAAATCTTCATGATAATCTATTTCAAAGCATATTGAAATGTACTTGTAACAGTATATCAATACTCACAAGATCGATCCGATACGATGTTAAAACTGATGCAGTTACATTACTCTCTTCCACATTCTTTGTAACGAGTAAAAGCATCAGTAAAACTAATGCTGCCCAGTGGTGAATGTGTAAATAAGGCATCATGTTTGCATTCAGATCAATGCACGCAGGTGAGACGGATACCAAAGCAATGAAGATAAAGCCAAATCAAAAAGACAAATCACTTGTTGTAAAAACACTTCGCCCCCCAAGCATCCAATCAATTACCCACGTCTATTACATTCTCCACACAGAAAAAGAAACAGATGGAGAGCATTCTTTTGAATGGCTTGAAAACAGCATCAGGGTTATTGAGGACATATATCACACTAAACTATATACACAGAGATATTGTATCTACCCGCAGTGCCTGAAATGCTGGATCAGAAACATTTGCCAAAAGAAAAGCTAGAAAAATCGAACTCGAATCATTTTAAATGTATTACAGCAAGCACTCAGATCATTAAAGCCTGAATTACACTAACAATTATTCATTAACATTCTACAAAATGCAGAAAAGGAGTAATGATGGCCCTCCATTGAGGCTCTCTGCTGCTAATGTTGGTGAAGATATGACCAAAACATCCCCTGCTTTGTAGGTGAAAATCAATAATGTGGTAAACTGGAGTATAAAACACAATCTCTATCTAAGACCAGGTGATCCAGAGACTCAAAGATTTTTCCACTTTGTCCCATAGGCCCCTATTATAAACAGAGACTTAAACTGGGAATTTGAGAAGATGCGCTTATGGGCTTAGGGTTTTGTAGGATATTGCCGACTTGAAAAACAAACAGTAAAAAGCCATTGTTTTAGTTAATTAGTACCATGGGGCGCAAAAGGACGAGGGCTGTTTTTTTAAACACCTCATCCAGCTATAGGGCCAAGTATTAGCCCTCAGAAATGATGTCATGCGCATACAACTTCAAAGAAGAGATTTAAAGCATTTAGTGTGTGTGTATCTGGTACTGTGCAACTGTTAAACAGAATAATTTATCAAGGCTAAGAAATTTACATTGTAAACTATAAAAGAAAAAAAAAACCTCTCTGAACGCCTTTGGCTGTTTCTTTTGAAGAGCTCAAAGCCAGTGTGTCGACAAAGAGATGCAAAATATGTACATGTGTGTTTGGTAAACCTATTTTCAGAAAGGCACTGACTCCTGCTGGGTTAATGGTGCTCATGTTGTGATAAAACGCGTTTTTAAAAGAATGCATTATTGATTATGCTGATGACATGAAATAATTACACAATATCATAGCAGCTCATCATATTTTGATTTAGCGGCTAACTGAATGTGTAAATTCAAGAGCAAATCTCATTCATACAATTTAGTATGATTTTCTAATGCCCTAACAATGTTTGGGTACAGGGATGGGGCTAGTCTATTTTTAAAAACCGTACGTTTTTGTATAAATAAAATCATACACATTTCTACAAATTAGAACTTTTCTAACAATTAAATAGTTATGTTTACTCATGATAAAAAAAAATAAAAAAAAACATGTTATTTAAAGTGGGTCAAACATTAGGGGCCCTACACCCAGCGCAATAAGGTGCAAGATGTATTTGGAGCGATTTGTTGCTATTTTCAGACCAGCGGAAACTTAATTTTCATGTTTTGCGCCAGGTTGTTTAAATAGCAAATCCATGTGTGCCACTTTGTGGACTCATGGTCTAAAATAGAGGTGTTTCCATCCAAAAATGCGAATGAACTTTATGCGCAAAACTGAATTATCGCATAAAAGACGTGCAAATAAAGCTACGTTTCCATCCAACGAGTCAAAGAGAACAAAATCGTCACTTCCTGATTATCTGGCGCCAAATATCAACAGTAAAAACTGAATTTGCTGCAGTAGGAGAAGCTGCGTCAATCTTTTCTTCATCTAATATTCAATTCAATTCAATTCATCTTTATTTGTATAGCGCTTATACAATGTAGATTGTGTCAAAGCAGCTTCACATGGAAGAATATAGTGAATTGAAACAAAGTCAGTTCATAAATAAATGACTTGCCTCTTAGAAGGCAATCCTGACACGCAGTGAACGCGCGGTGGCGTTTGAAGGTGTCAGACACGGAGCACAGACACTCTTGATTCTGGATTTTAATAATATAATAACACTAATCCTTAAACAGTAAGGCGTTTTAGAATGACAAAAACAACATTTCAGAAGGTTTATAATGTGCTCAGCCTGCTGGTTTGTCCATTTACACACATTTTTATCGTCACATGATCTCTTTTAACAAAATCACATGACCTCTTTTAATGCACACACTGGAATTTGTGCGGTAAAAGTGTTTCCATCGTAGTTTATGCGCATCTTTTCTTATCGAATAAAAAGTTTATCCTACTCAATGCGCATATGTTTTTTATGCGCATTTTCAAAATGTATGCGCATCATGGCGTTTCCATCAACCGATTTTTTATGCGCATAAAAATAGGTGGATGGAAACATAGCTAATGACCATCTAGAAGCAGGTCTAAAATACAACGCAGAGCGCGTTAGTTATATGCCTATGTGGGTCCAAACGCCTACCCATTGCTTAATACACACAGGATGTACAGCAATGCACAAATATCTTTACATATATAAAAATAAATAATAATAAAAAAATCAAAGGATTAAAATGTTAAAAAAATTATTATTTTCTACATAAATATAAAAACCACTGCCTTCATGCTTCATTTTTTCAATTCTTCTGTTTTTTTTTTCAGTTTATTCATGACAAGTTACATTTGTTTAATGTTATTAGTATTATTTATTATATGCATATTAATATTTGCTTTAATAAAAAAAACAAGTTTAGATTTGTCCACCTATCGGGTTGGAGAATAGGAATAGGACGCGTGTTTGGATATAACACAGTTTTTTGACCACACTTCATTATTATTATTAATTTATTAATTTGCTGAAAATTAGAACTGAATTTAGAAATAGTTTTGAAACAAATGTTTGTGCTTAACAAACAAAATTAAATATATAGGCTAATGAATGTCTTCAGTGGAGTGCGTCCTCCACCATTTGCTTATCCACAAAATTAAAGGAGTAAAGAGTAAAAGTAAAGAGAAAGAGAATGTAAAGAGGCCGAATGGAGGAGGCTCGTTCTTTATCCTCACGCTGCAGATGGTCTGTTTAACTGTTTTCTCGCTAGCATTCGGACACGTTCTTAATGCTTTTGCGCCATGTGCTTTACACTTTGCGCCTAGATCGTGAGAAGTGCAGAGAAACATTATAACATGTCATGTCTTTAAAATTCTAAACATTGTTTTTTATGAAAGCAAACCAGCAGTACCATTCGACATGTGTCCTGGTGCATAGACTCAAAATGCTGCCGCACCACAGAGTGCCATCTGCATAGTTTCATATTAAGTCATGCTATATTGACATACAAAATGTACATGTTCAGTATGCAATATCTCAAGCTGGATTTCTCATCTGGATTGGAAACCGTTTTAAACAATCTTAGGTGAACTAGGAACTAATTTAAATAAACACATCTATCTGTTTTGTACAGCTGTAACCTGATACCTGATATTCCAAAATATTGTGCATTCATTTATATGATATTTTAAAATGCCATTTGCTTTGAAGAAATTTTCTGTCTATGCATACTATTTTTGTTCTATGGCTTAATTAGCAAGTTATCAATGTACAATTGTTGTAGCTAATTATTAACATTTTTAGCAAATTATTAGTATTTAGCAGATCATTTAGCATTTTTCCATTTTTTAAGAGTATAATGAGTATTAAAATATGATGGGTTTTTGAAAATGACCTTCCATGCAGTGTGTAACAGCTCTAAGTGAATAAAAATGTTTATTTTCACAACAACACTACAGTATACCATGTGCTGTATTTGTTCCTATAATTTTTCTGATGATTGATACAATAATCAACCCTGCATTGTGGCATTCGCTGGCCGTTTGTTATTAAAGGAAGTATCAGCAAAGACTATTAATGTCTGGGGTGTTAGACAGTTTATATGGACCAGTTTCTTCTTCGTCCAGATGCTGTGTTTCTTCTTCCTACACAACCTGTGTGATTAAAATGGTTGCCTCAATTTCTGTAGTTTACAAAATATGTATTTAATTGTGTGTCGTAACTTAACTTAAGCACTCCACAGCTTGTAATCATTTATCTATTATAGATCAGTACTTGTAATGTATCTCTCAGGTTAATTCGTCATGAAGCTAATCACATACCGTGTCCAAAACCACATTGAAAACACAATGCGTGCTTCTTCCTTTACCGATTAAAATGCGTTTGTGAGCTCACCATTTCCTGCCGTTTGTCATTGGTTTGGCCACCATCAAGTTTTTCCACTGTGTGAAGTAATACTGAATGTGTGGCTTTGTTATTACTTAGGGTTGTGGTTAAGAATAGAGGAATATGCTGATGTTTAACTGCATCTTATTAATGAACTCCTGCATTAGGCTAACACATATACTCTGGACTCTGGCTACTTCATAACCATGGTGGGCATTTCTCTCGCGCTAAACCCAGTTGACCAATCACAACAGGCTTAGTCATCAGACAATCACCACAGATTAGCATTACGCAAAGGAGGGGTTTGGGAACAAATGAATCGCTGAACGAATCATATGGGAGTCGTTGGGATAATTAGGTAAAAATAAAAACATATTTTAAGACAATGAAAGTGTTTTTCGACCTTGCATGCATATTAGCTTGTTTTTGGAGACCCCCAAAACCAAAATTGACCTTTGATAATGCACACTAGGGGCTCTTTAACAATTTAACAGTACTTTCATGGGTCACACTTTATTTCTGTTTGTTGAATTTAAGTTACATTGCATCTACATGCCAACTAATTCTCATTAGATTCTAACTGTTAGGTTGGGGTTAGGGTAAGTTGACATGTACTTGCAAAGTTCCTTATTGTGAGTTAAATGTCTGCTGAAGGAGCAGTATCAACAGATATTAAGCAGACAGTCTACTAATACTCAAATGGACCATCAAAATAAAGTGTTACCCTTTCATGTTTTAGCACACAGCTGAAACAATTGTTAAAAATTGTCTCTTTGTTTTTGTTTTTATTTGAGAGGAAATATAAGAGGATATATATTCAATGGATGGACAGACAGACAGGCAGACAAACAGACAGATACAACCTGCATTTACCCAAACTTTGAAAGACTATCACAGGGTTACATTCAAGAAGATTGATCTTTGAAAGTGAGCAGTATGTCTAGCCATTAGAAAGAACACACACTGCCATCCGCCCCAATTTGCGGAATGACAAACTCAGACATGTTTGTCCAAACAATGAAACCACGACCTTGAATCCCATTTAATCTGAAGGTCGTATTTCCGGCCCAGTCATTCACCAAAGAACAGACTGCTGTCGCCTCTCAGCGCAATTTAGAGAGCGTTTGATCTTTGCCATTCATGACAAATTGACACCGGCACATTAAATGGCAATACAAACATGACATTGGGCCTCTTTTTTTTTACAAATTGAATACACGTGTGTGTGCGTTTGTGTGTGTGTGTGTGTGTCTGTGATGAGGCTAGACTGTTTAGTATTCTCAATAGCTTCATTTGTTGTATCAGCCTATAATCAGATAGCACTGGCCTGCTCGAGATTCAGTAATGAAAGTTGGATGCCTAATGTGGCATCCAGCCTGGTTTATCACACAAATTTGGTTCGAGCGTTGATTTGTATAACCAGGTTTGATGTGAAGGCAATTATAAAGCGAAACAGAATAGGCTCCCATAGTCTAGTCCAATTCGCCAATTGATATCATCTCTGAATATTTATTAATGATCACAGATAGACCAATGATCAAAGAGGACAGCGCTTGCACAGTCTACGTTCCCTCAAGGCTTCCCGTCTTATCAAGTTCTTCTTCTTTAAAGTCACTCTGAGCCAAGGAGAGAGTGTCTATATATAGGCAAAACTACGCCGCCGTCTCTGTGTACACAGATCAGTCATTATCTCCCCACTCTGTCACAAACAAAAGTCACCTTTTGGTGCAAATGAGGTCTTCCCCATCTGTATCGCACTGATAGATGGACACAGAGCCTGTCAAACATCGCTGGCAAACACATACAGAAGTAATGAAGGATGTTTTTGATGCAGCGAGACCAACCTCTAGGGCTCTTTACAACAAAAATATATCATACACCCGAGCAATCATGCACACAGACAATACGCACACACACACATGATGGACATGACACACAGGCTGTTGACTCAACTGTGATGTGTTAGGCAGGTGTAATTGGCCGTCATGTCACAGAGCTGACTGGTGACTGGAGTTTCAAGGGTCTTGACGAAGAGATCGGGCAAGCTCGTGTGTCTTCCCGTCAGATAATAAAGTGTGCATTTCGGTATTGTCTGAGGTGAACCAAAGCAAACTAGACAGCTTGTCCATTTTTTAATAGTTACAATTTTGAAGCATTGTAAACAAATTGAGCGAATGTTAGAGCTGCATATTTAATCGTAAAAAGATTGTGATCTCTATTCGACCCCTAGACGACCTTAATCCACCATTTATACGATTCTGCCAATCATATTTTCAAGTTCAGGAGAGAAGCAAAGGCGGCCGCACAAGTCTTCACGTTAATTTACATACAATGTTCAACAACGTGGACACCTCCAAATGGTGTTAAAAGAGTCACATACTGTACAGGCAGTGCAGAATTATTAGGCAAATGAGTATTTCGACCACATCATCCTCTTTATGCATGTCTTACTCCAAGCTGTATAGGCTCGAAAGCCTTCTACCAAATAAGCATATTAGGTGATGTGCATCTCTGTAATGAGAAGGGGTGTCAAAAATAGTGAGATATCTTGCAGAGGGATGCAGCACTCTTAAAATTGCCAAGCTTCGGAAGCGTGATTATCGAACAATCAAGCGTTTCATTCAAAATAGTCAACATGGTCGCAAGAAGCGTCTGGAAAAACCAAGGCGCAAAATAAACTGCCCATGAACTGAGAAAAGTCAAGCGTACAGCTGCCAAGATGTCAAGATGCCACTTGCCACCAGTTTTGCCATATTTCAGAGCTGCAACATCACTGGAGTGCCCAAAAGCGCAAGGTGTGCAATACTCAGAGACATGGCCAAGGTAAGAAAGGCTGAAAAACGACCACCACTGAACATGACACACAATCTGAAACGTCAATACTGGGCCAAGAAATATCTCAAGACTGACACACACAAGAGTGACACACACACTTTACGCAGCGGATGCGCATCCAGCTGCAACCCAACACTGGGAAACACCCATACACTCTTGCATTCATACACTACGGCCAGTTTAGCTTACCAAATTCACCTATACCGCATGTCTTTGTACTGCGGGGGAAACTGGCGCACCCGGAGGAAGTTGTTACTATTTTTATTTATTTATTTTATTTTTTAATAAGTAACTTGGACTTTATTTTGTTAGGATATATCGATGGTCTTGGGATCGCAAACTGAGGACCAGGGGGCACTTTTGGTCATTTTTGAAGGGCACTTTCTATCCTAGAGAAAAAAAATTATCATGCAGGTTGAGCCCTATCTGTGCACGTGCCTGGTTGATGGTAATAAAGCAATACAGACAGTTACAATGGAAGTGCATGGAGGACAAAGGAGCAGTGTTGGGGGTAACATAACAAGATTACTTTTTTATTGTTAAGTAACGCATTACTTTAAAAAAATAAGAAATAATATTTGAGTTACTTTTTTAAAACGTAGCACAAGTACATTTTTTTTAATTAATTTGAAAAAAATTAATTCCTGAATTAAAATTAAAGTAGTCACAATGAATCACGCCATCAATGAGAGAATGTGTTCATTATTTTGAACGCATTGAAGAAAAGGAAAAGGGGATTGTCTCATTGGACAGTGATTTTACTTAGGACAAATGGTACAAAACTAGCAAACGCATTGCTTTAAACTTTCAATAATCTGTATATAAAGCATGTATAGCTCTGGGGAAAGGAAGTTCTCAAATAACATTATCTTAAAATATATCATTTTTATTTTTATTTATTTAATTTTTTTAAGGTAAATGAAGGTTCTACAGCGTGTTGTCAATTGCAGAGCTCCTCTATTAAAAAAAGAAGAAGAAAAAAAAAAACAAGTTCTGAAAAAGATCAAGCCTTAGCCAGGTAATAAAACGTAAAACAAAAGTAACTCAAAAGTAACATATTGCATTACTTTCCATAAAAAGAAACTAAATAACGCAAAGAGTTTACTTTTTTACTTTTTTGGGGAAGTAACTCAATATCATAATTAGGGATGCAACGATTAACCGGTTTCACTATTAACCGCGCTTTAATTCTTCACGGTTAATTAATCATAAAGGCTTCTCAACACCGCGTTTCTGCACGGAACAAAACTGCTGCAACTAAACAGTTTTGCTAACTGTGCGCTAGTTTGTACACTGAGACTAACAACCACGCACACTAGATTAACTTTGACTGAGGCTATTAACTAAGGCTAGCTCGTGCAAGTTCGTTATTTCCAATGGAGGGATGCGCATGCAACGCGGTGCAACGGGCTCACGCTTTCAGACGCACCTCGTTGAGATGACGGGGCTTTTGTGACCGCGGGAACTGCAGACGGCTGAAGTCTGAGGAAGAAGCAGTACATGAAAAGTACACAGGTTTGCAGACACACTTAAAGTTAGAAATATTGGCGCCGATAAGAGCGATCATGATGTGGTGAATGTTGATCCGCCAGCCGAGATCAATCGAGTGATTTCGGAGAGAGTGCTGAAAGACTCGGAGTGAATCCGCTGTTTAATGGTCTGAATCTCGATGCGTTGCATTCACCGTGTGTTCAGCGCAAGTGTCCGCTAAATGTAGAATCTAACGCTGTATACATAATCGCCAAAGAAGCTCGCCTTTACTAAGTTTAAAATGAAACGGAGGCTCATGACAAGGAACGGTATTGCACCGGTGGTCATCGCGAGAATCCTGCTCTGCCCCGCTTATTTATTGGGTCGGCTGACTCGTCTGCTTTATTCCACAAACACAGAAAAATGAAGTTCAGGTCATAACGAGACTGAGCATTTAAAATGACCAAACCGAAACTGAAACTTTTAAAGAGGTGCAGAAGTGAGACTTTTCTTACTTTCTTTTGTCCATTCTTTCTGTTCATTAAATTGACATGCATATAAAACAATAGTGCAAAATAAATATTTCTTAATGCAATGCTTCATTTTTGTTGCTGCAAACCATAGATTTATTTTTTCATAATGTAACAGTAGGACTTTTTATAGCAGATAACATTCAAGCACATTCAAGGCTAAATGATAATGAGAAATGTAATTCTTTGTTAGTATTATTGTCATCTTTGTCATCATTAATATTTTATAATTATTAGACATTAATTTTGGAATATTGCACACATATCAATAAGTCTGTAAGTTGTTTCTGTTTTTTGTTAGTCCTAATTGATGTTGTTTTCAAATACAATAAATCCGTTAATATACAATTTGCAGTGGTGCTCGTTAATTTTTGGTGGGTGCTCCTACATTTTTTTAAGTTGGGAGCACCGGTGCTACCAGGTAAAAAGGTTAGTTTCAAGCTCTGCATTAGACAAATACTGTTTTTTAATTTTTTTCATTTATTTATTCATTGTTCTGTCATTTATTTACAGTGTAAAATTATTTATGTTTAAATGTCAAAAACATTCACTTATTTTTAAGCACAAAGAGAGAAATGGACTATTGACTGCTTTTAATATTATTATGTGCTGTATTAATTGGTTACTGAGCAGCAATAAATAACACTAAAATAAAAGGAGTTTTCATCTTATTTTCTAAACTAGTGGTGTTTGAAATTAATGAATGCATAATAATCGTGATAACCGTGAAACCGTGATTATTTCTCAGACTATAATCGTACAACCAAAATCTATAATCGTTGCATCCCTAATTGTAATGCATTACTTTCACCAACACTGCAAAGGAGTATGTAATTTGTGTAATTACAATACAATCAATGTCTACATTTCATATGTTCCAACATTTTAAAGTGGATTACAATACATGACGGAAATTGTTTCATTTGATTCAACGCTTGCCTGTAAAGTACTATGTTTGCAAAAAAATAAAAAATAACTAAAAATAAAATAAAAAATAAAAACCACACAAGTGAAAAATGAATGTAAAATGTCCACACTGGTGTACATGAAAATTAATTTCTGTAGTGCTCACTGCTATTATTTTTAAAGCCAGTGTGAATGAAGTGTATGTTTTCTGAATAAGCATTGCTGTTAGTGTCAAGCTTATTTTGAAACATTAAGGAACCGTTGTGTTGGTCTGAGTGAGTTTTGGAGGTGAGCTGAACTGTTTCTAAAAGAGACATGCTGGTAATGCACACTGTGTGAACAATTTTGAAAAGTTGCTTCAGTATTGCACAATGTTTGCCAGTGGTTGAAAAAAAAAAACTGTACGAAAAAGTTTGTTTTATTTATTTATTTATTTATTCCTAAATAGGGCAGCTAATTAATAACAGTTTTAATTTGTTTAAATTTGCATACTTTTTTTCTTAAAGTTTGAAGTGTAACTTTTTTTTGTTATATATTGATCCATAATTCACCTTTTCTGGTTACATTTATATTGTTTGCATTATTGCCATATGAAACATGTTAGAATTTTTCTCTGGACATTGTTCAACTTCCTTCTCCCACTTAGTGAAACTAAATTGTCGGCAAGGTTCCACAATTGTAATCATAATTCATGTACACGTCACCCCTTTTTTACCATCATAAAACAAACAGTAAGTCATACAATTTCCCAATAAAAATTTAAAACATTACAAAAACAAAAATGTGTGGCATATTTTTTTGGATATCAAATACATTTTCCTCCCCACTGGACTTGTTATATATATTTGCACTGTCTGGAGCCAGCACCTAAGCTTTTCACTCATCATAGCACACGTGCTGCTGATGATGTGACAATAAAAGTGATTTGATTTGATTTGATAACATAAAGGCCACCATATTAAAATAATAACAAGAATATTGTGTGCCAAACACATTGTAGGTTGTCGTTAACTAACAGACTATACAAGATTAGATCTTACATCCTCATGCCCATTGTCACTGTCGATGCCCATTGTTGACATTGACAAATGACCAACGACAGCCAATGTTAACATAAATTCTGCCATAATTTATATAGTATGTCATCACTGCTAACAGTCACATTGAAATAACACAACATATTACTCACCATAAAGATAAGTGTATTTACAGCCTCAATCCTTTCAGACACATGTTATGTCCGTGTCTTTATTAAAACTCCACCAATCTGGTCTGGTAAATAGACTGTTTAGTGTTAGAGACCGTTAAGTATCCTCAGTTGTTTCATTTGCTGTTTTTATTGTCTGGATAAACACAAATTACCTGGTTTTGACTTCAACACAGATTTTAACCACATATACCTGCTAAAGGTTTATTTTAGTACCTTACCAAATGTTCTAACAGTAGTACAATTGCTCTAAAAATGCCCAATAGGCTCCTTAGAGATGCAAACGATCACCAAAAACCTTCTGCTTAAATAGTGTGAACAGTTTATTTAGGTCTATTTATATTTCGAGAATGTACCCTTAAATATGTTCAGGGCTATTTGGCAATGTGAGAATGCTGGTGTCCCTGGCCATCTGGTTAGTGGGCATCTTCCTCCACCCCTTTCTACTCTTGCCCCACGTTACAGACCCCTGCGTTTCAATCCACTTCAATGCTCCAGCTACCTGGCAGCAGTCTCCCTCAGACCTTGCCAACAGATGGCTCTGCAGCAGGTAATAATGACCCAAGACAAACTCTTAAATTGATTATGCCATCGTTAGGGCATAAATACAAAGTATCGGCCCTGCAGAGTGGAAAGATGGCTCGGAGTCAACAGGCACTCACATCAGAGGCAGATACTGATTCTGAAGTGCACAAGATGGTGGGAAGAAATAAAGGAAGATGAATGCAGACTGATTGACCTAGCTCTCAAATGGTCCACAGAGTAACCCAACAAGGGAATAATTAGTTATCTTAATCAAAATTCTAAACTTCCGAATGAAAAAAGAAAAGACCTTGGAATGTAATGTAATGTTAATTTTAGCCCAATGCAAGGTTCACATGGGCAGCCCACAGAGGATGTCCAATTACCAAGTACCTCCTGCCACTCATTTGAAAGTAAAACAATGGTGGTCTTTTTACACTGTAAAAAGCTATAGCTGCTCTCACTAATAAAATGAAGTGCAGTTAACTTTAAACAAGTAATCCCAACTTTTTAGTACATAAAGTTATTAAACTAAATAGATTCAAGTAATCTTGACTTACAATAATATGTATTTACAACTTTTGAGGTAATGTGTAAAAAGCATGTTAATGATAGAGAATGGTGATGAGGGAACTGAGGAAACAGGGGGAATAATTCAAACTTAAGCATAATCAAACATAAGCATAATAAATCTGACAGCTATTTCAATTCTTTGATGTTCAAAATTGACAAACTTATAAATATATTATAATAAATTAATATATTAATATTGATAAATGTAATTATATTTATATGGTTATAAAATAAATTGTATTATCAAACAATGGATATAATTAATAATAATAATAATAATAATAATAATAATAATAATAATAATAATAATAATAATAATAATAATATTATATTTATATATTAATAAATAAATAAATAATATATTATAAATATAATTTGTTATTATTATTATTATTATTATTATTATTATTATTATTATTATTATTATTACTACATTAAACCTTGGTTGACAATTACTTGTTATAAAGTGTTACATGTTTTTTTTTTTTTTGCAGTATGTAGATGCTATATAATACAATAAAATTTTTAAGAAGTGTAGATATTGGTTTTTAGGAAGGCATGATGGCCTAGCGCTGGTGGGTAGCGCTGTCACCTCACAGCAAGAAGATCGCTGAGTCGAGCCCCGGCTGGGTCAGTTGCCGTTTCTGTGTGGAGTTTGCATGTTCTCCCAGCGTTGGCGTGGGTTTCCTCCGGGTGCTCCGGTTTCCCAACAAGTCCAAAGACATGCGTTATAAGTGAATTGGGTAAGCTAAATTGTCTGTAGTGTATGTGTGTGTATGTCCTGGTCCTCCAGGTTGGGGGTTGAGCGTTGGGCTAACAACCCACCTCGTAATAATTAGATGTTACGAAACACCAACATGGTGCGGCTAAATATCGACTTCGATATAAACAGCCCTGGAAGTGATTAAATAAGTAAAATAAAAATTTGTCTTTACTGAAATGTTTTAGTTCAGCTTACTTGATCATTTTAAGGCAATTGGTTTCCTAATATTTTCGTATTAATGTGAACACTAATAAGAAGTTAACACAACTAATTACTTTGAGTCAATGGTACTGATTTTTACTTTATTAGGAAGTTGTAAATACAAACTGTTTTAAGTTATGCTTACTTAAAATTAATACACTACTTAATGTATTCCTCAATTATTCTAAGTAATGTCAAACTTATGACATTTTACAGTGTACTTGAATACAAATCTAGGCTAGTAGTTAAAGGGTTACTAATTTGATCTCATATTTATTTATTTTTGGGGATGATGGGTGGGGGGGGGGTTGGGGGTTGTCAGCAGTGTTGGGTAAACTACTTTAAAAATGTAATAGAATAGTAATAGCTAATTACATTATTAAAATGTATCTAAGTTTTCTAATTACTATGTCTAAAAAGTCAAAAGAGTCAATACTATTTAAAACCATTTAAATCTCAATGCAACAGAAAATAAACTCTGTTTTTGGTATCGGCCCTTACCGATCATGGCCTCCCAATCATCCCAATCCAAGAATTGGCTGTATTTTTAGTTATGTTTCCATCCAAAACTGTGAATTAACTTTATGCGTAAAACTGGATTATCGCATAAACAACATGCTAACAAAGCAGTGTTTTAATCTATCGAGTCAAAGCGAACGAAATCGTCACTTCCTGATTAAAATATCAGGAAGATATCACCACTTCCTAGTGCCAAATATCATCAGTAAAAACGAAATTTGCTGGCTAGGAGAAGCTGAGTGAATCTTTTCTTCATTTAATAAATGACTTGCGCCTCAGAAGGCAATCCTGACATGCAGCGACCCGTCCCTCATGATTTTGAAGTGCTTTAGGTGTATGGCCATACAAGATAAATGTGCTATATAAATACACATTACTTACTTATTTAAAATTTTATCAAACAGGATACGCTAGCTTTATTAAAAGAAAATGACACTTAAAATGCTGTATCAAAACATAAAATGTTTCAAAGTAAAGGCACCAAATTTCAACATTTTATATTGTTGATGTAATTACCTAAAAGTGAAAAATAAGTTTTCAGTTAAATTAAGAATGTCTGGATTGCTAAGCAAGTTTGAACCAGGTCTGTATTTAGATGACGAGGACACAATCCTGTTGAAAAGCCCATTGCTTCAGATGAGACATTAAGCTGAAGGGGAAAAAAAGAAGTAGAAAAAATAATGAGTAAAGGTATGACCCCCAGCACCCTGTTTGCATTACACAATATTCTAATGACTACTATAAGACAAGTTTATATAAGACTATAAGACAAGCATGGTTGCTACAAAACCACAAAATGGCTGTGATTCTGACCCTATCAACAGACAAAGAGGCCCATTTCCTTAGAATTTCACTTACAAACAATGGCTGCAACTCTACACTCTCAGGAACCATCAAAAGGGCTTTGAAATTTGCATAATAAGCATGTGTTATGAAACAATGACAAATACTTTGTAGTATAAGAGGGCTCTGTTGAGAACAGACAGCTTTTCTTTATCACTCCTCTAAAGCCTCTCGTGTCACAGTTCCCTCACCATTCATACTCTTAGAGATAGAGAATGATACAGGGGATGGTCATATTTCAGAGCACTAAACATGTCTTTAATCATGGAGAGAGTCCTTCTGCTTGGAAAGCCATGATTTGAAGCTCTAGTGTCAGGTGCAGTGAGAGCTGATAGCTCCTCTCTGGCTGAGGAGTGTTGGATCATTTAGAGAAATCTATATTCTCTGGCCATTCATTTTGCTGCAGGAATGAAGCATTTCCCCAGAGGGAGAAAGAGAGAGCTCTCTCAGCAAATAGTCCCCTTGCAGCCACTACCTGCGTACAAACCACCTTGGAGTATTTATCTTCTTCTGAAGGAAATGTTTGCATGCACGTCATACATAACCTGACAACATAACCTTTAGAATATATTTCTTTTCCACCTGTAAAGTATTTGCTTGTCTAGTCAAAATTAAAGATGCGCTCAGCACTCTTACATTGCCCTGCTCAATACCGCTTCTTGGAATTACTGCCACCTAGTGGTGTGGATGTGCACACATTAGCAATTTTAGGTAGATTTGTTCACTTTACTAACAAAAATATTAATCGGCCGATTGCATGGTAATTAATGCCTGCACTATGGCATGTAGACATGGTCAGGTTGATCTGCTGATGTTGAAACTGAGCATCAGAATAGGGAAGTCCATCTTCAGGAATGACAAAAAAATGTTCTAAAAAATGATGTGGTGTGATGACACTTCTGCTTGTCTTCCACTTGTCTGTGTGTCACATTGTGTGGTTGCAGGTTTAACTAATTGTGCTGTGATTGGGATCACAGGTGTATGTGAGACTCTTCCCAATACAAGCATTGTGCTTTTGGTGGAGTCACTCTCAGCCACTGCCTGGGGTCTGAGCCTTTGTGAACTTCTCTATCTTTCAAGCCCTGTCCTTTTCTGTTAGGAAGGGGTTCAATAACATTTAGTTTCAGTTAATGGGTTAATAAATGTACAGTTTTTCAGCTCAAATGCATTCGTTCTCTCCTTATTTGTAGTGACCTTGTTTGAGGTTGCAACAATTGGGGTCTCGTCCTGGATGTTCATTTTCTGGGAAATTTCTGGCTTCAGGGAGCTTCAGGATTTTGACATTCATGTAGGGGGTGGATCACCTGTGGTGATACACTGTGATCACAACCCTTCAAAATTGGATGCGCTGGTCACCATTTTTGCAGCTTACAACTTGGAGGATTGCCACAATAATGGGACAGAAAATATTTTGGTGGATGCCTTGTCTTGCACTCTGTTGTGAGGAGTGAGTGATGGTTTAGTTTTATGGTTGTTATGTGTGTCATTGATTGTTCTAGGTACCGTTTTGCTGAGAAGAAATGATGTGGTTATTAAAAATAAAGTTGTAATAGTACTACATAATAACAAAATATTTACCTAGTGTTCCTCAATTAAGTAATTTAGAGTACATATTAATCTTTTGTTTTTCTTATTACATAAACCAATCTGTTACATTTTAAATGTCTCAAATGTAACATTTGAGTGATTGATGTTTTATTTAACAGACTATGCATAAAGCAGTGCTCAGGAATTGTCATAAATTAGTTTGGCTGATAGTGTAAATAATATGTACCTGCATGAGGTTGAAATTTACATTCATATCTTAAAACTTATTTATCATTAACCCACATTCATCGCCAAAGCAAAACATTTTTAAATGCTATTACTTTGCTTGGACATTTACTTGTGGGGTAAACTGGGCACCAACTCTGTGGGTTTAACTTTATGGGGAATGGTGTGTTTGCAGGTTAGCTGATTGCGCTGTCATGGGGAGAACCCGTGTACATGAGGCTGTTCCCTACATAAGCATTGTGCTTTTGGTCAAATCACACTAGAATAGCAAAATCAAGTAAAGGAGGCAGAGCCTTCTCATTTATGGCCCCTAAACTCTGGAATAGCCTTCCTGATAATGTCCGAGGCTCAGACACACTCTCACTCTTCAAAACTAGATTAAAGACCTATCTTTTTAGCAAAGCATACACTCAATGCATTACATAGCGGTATGATGCATGAGTGTGCCCCACACAGCATTTTGCTTCTTGTTTTTATACACTATGAACAGCAGCTACGCTAATTATTCTCCTTATTCTGTATTTCCACCTGGGGGTACTCATCTTGAGGCCCTCAGACTATTCTCTATATATGAGACTGATTCCTGTGATGCTCCAAGGACAGACAAGTCTTCGCCGAGGTCCACCGTGCTGCGCCTAGACTGCAGCTCTGCACAAGACGTTTGGCCATAGGGGAAATGGTCGTGCCCAACTGAGCCTGGTTTCTCTCGAGGTTTTTTAAATCTTCGCTTTCGCCAATTGGTGAAGTTTTTTCCTCGCCGCTGTCGCCACTGGCTTGCATGGTTCGGGATCTGTAGAGCTGCACATCGATGGATTTGCTCTTCAGTGTTTGGACTCTCAGTAGTGATTATTAACCCACACTGAACTGAGCTAAACTGAGCTGAACTTAATCTCTGAAAATTGAACTGACACTGTTTCAATTTACTATAATCTTCCATGTGAAGCTGCTTTGACACAATCTACATTGTATAAGCGCTATACAAATAAAGATGAATTGAATTGAATACTATTGCTGTCTGGGATCTGAACCTTTGTGAACTCTCCATCTTTTGAGTCTGTTTATTTATATACACAGTATATATATATATATATATATATATATATATATATATATATATATATATATATATATATATATATATATATATATACACACACACACACACACACAGTATATATATAAACACACACACAGTATATATATATATATATATATATATATATATATATATATATATATATATATATATATATATATATATATATATATATATATGTTTACTGCTAGGACGGGTTATGCTAATATTTTTCCAGTAATACTAGACAGGTTGAAGCTGATAAAAAGGTAACATTAACTAAAATAACCACACATTACAGCTGAATTAAGCATATCTGCATGCACAACACATCCAAACTTGACACAGAAATAGCAGAAGACGAAACCAGGTGACAATACTGTCAGCTAAAACAGACATCTAAGACTAAATCTCATACAGTCTCACCAAAACTGGACAATAGAAAATTGGAGAAAGATTTCCTGGTTTAACAAATTTTGATTACTGCTGCAACATTTGAACAGTATGGTCAGCAACATTAAATCTGTATCAATGGTTCAGAGTAAAGTTTGGGGTATTTTCTTGGCACACTTTGGGCCCTAGAGTACTAACTGAACATTGAAATACTATATTCTACATGAGTATTTCCTGCTAGCCATGTCTATCCCTTATGATCACGCAGCATACCAGTCATTATTTAGTTTCATGAAGGTAATGCACCATGTCTCCAAGCTCAAATCATCTCAGACATTTTATTTTTTATTTATTTTTTTATGACAAACGTCGCTGAATGTTTTGAGTATAACATGCATTAAACCAATCAGTCAACCCCCCATCTCCTTTAAGAGTCAGTTTGCATCGCGCCATGGTGCATTTGCTATTTACAAGACGAACTTTGTAAGTGGAAAAACTGAATGCTTCACTAGTGAGAAAACAGTTAAATAGACCATCTGCAGCGCAAGGATAAAGAACGAGCCTCCTCCATTTGGTCTCTTTACTTTACTTTTACTCTTTACTTTACTCCTTTACTTTTATAGAGTAAGGAAATGGTGTTGTAAGCACTCTACTGAAGACATAAATTAGCCTACATATTTAATTTAGTTTGTTAAGCACAAATATTGTTTCAAAACTATTTCTTTATTCAGAACTAATTTCCAGCAACTGAATAAATAAACAATAATATCAAAGCATGTTCAAAAAACCACACGTCATATATATATATATATATATATATATATGACGTGTGGTTTTTTGTAAATTTACAAATATAAATATATTTTGTAAATTTATATATATATATATTTATTTATAAATTATGAATTAATTAATAACGAATTAATTATTTCTAGCCTACTGTTTCAACTACCTGACCCGCATCGTCTTTGTTTCACCCATAACCAAATCATAAATAAATAAAGATAAGTTACACACAAATTACCACCTGTTAATCACTTTTCCCGCGGGACTCTGGCATGAATAAGCAGAGTGATCTGTGTCAGTGTAATGGTGTTGACAAACTTAGTTGGTAAAAAAGGTGCACAACCAACAGTATCTGGGTTTCACTAAAATTACAATCGTGAAAGCGAAAGATTGAAGCACTGTACTGATGCTGTGACACGTTACCTGATGGATTCAAAAGACCAAAGAGTCATTAGACAGAGACAAAATTAATTAAATATCACGTTTAATGACTATAGTGAGACGTGATCCAGCGATACATCCTTGATAAACTGTCCGACGTACACTGTTCTTTGGAGCTCAGACGAGCACATGACAGTGTGTGTATATGTGGCTGTGTATGTGTGTTTGTGTGTGTGTGTGTGGTCATATGATGTGCGTTTTCAGCAGACGGAGAGCTGTTCAGAAATGCTAGGTGAAACGCTAGTGCTGATGTGGATCATTTTCGTTCTAAAATGCCATTTTAAAACTAAGACGTAAGTCTTCAAAAACTGACATATGGACAAATCTAAACTTTTTTTAATTAAACCAAATATAAATATGCATATACAGTAATAAATAATACTCCTAATATTAATAATAATAACATTATACAAATGCAAATTGTCATGAATAAACTGAAAAAAGTCTCCCGAGGTGAAGACATAAAGGTACTGGCTTTTATATTTATGTAGAAAATAATATTTTTTGTAACATTTTAATTCTTTATTTTTTTTATTTGTAAAGATATTTGTGTATTGCTATACATCCTGTGTCAATGTGCATAACTAACACACTGCGCTGGACTTTAGACCAGCTTTCAGTTAGTCAATGGACAGTCTATTATAGCTCCTCAAAATAGCAACACGCCAACAATGTGCCCTAACACACTTCCTATTTAGATCAACACACACATGAGTCCACAAAGTGGCACAAATGGATTTGCTATTTAAACAGCGTGGTGCAAAATGTGAAAATTACTGTTGCGCTGGTCTGAAAATAGCAAAAGTTCGCATCAAACATGTCTTGCACCTTATTGCGCCGGTATATTGATAGGGTCCATAATGTAAATATGAGAAAAGTTAAAACTATGCCACAGAGAATTAAGGCAGTTCTGAAGTTAAAAGTGGGTTAAACCTAATACTAGCAAGATGCAATAAAGTGACTGTACATGCAGCATCATGCAGAATCAATTTCCAAATCCCACTGAAGTGTAAATATCCACTAGGTATAATTAGCCCAAGCTAATGTATTCTGTGACCCAAAGGTCCAGTAACCATGTAATGTCAGTCATAACAGAAGATCTGCTTGGTATACAGTAAAAATCTATTTTAATTATGTTGCTGATTAAACTAGACAGTTAATCTAATGTGAGTTTAGAATTGTTAACATACTTTTCAAAAGCAATATGCATCTTTTTTTCTTCTTCTCCAAATTCTAACATTGAGAAGAAAATAACCCTGCCATATAGCTTTTTGTTTACGGAGAAATTTCTTCTTCCCTCCAGTCCTAAGTAAAGGCATGTTTTCCTATCTTGTTCCAAGGTTCGCTTTGAAATGTTATGGTAGGGTTCACCTCACGTGACCTTTTCCGCTACAGGCTCTGTCTGCAAAATAAGGTTTCTTATTTTACTTCAGCTTACACTACTAAACTGAGTCATTTTGGCGAGATTTTAACACTAGATACATTCAACAACAACAAAAAATTTAGCAATGCACCATATCTACTCTATTAATTACTCTCGACAAACACTTAATCTCTATCTTTTTTTCTTAATTCCCCCAAGGTCTAAACACGATGCTGGGGTGGCAATGAACCCGTGTTGTGCAAATGAAAGACGGCAGAGGGAATAAAAAGCTGCCATGGGGCTCCACTGACCTTGCGTTTATTCAGAAGTACATAATGCAATAATCACCTCCGCATGTGTGATAGATTTTAGCCACCTCGCTCCATTAATCATCAGCCGCGGATGGGAATAAATTGAATTAGCGCTACAAAAAGCTCACTTCCCTCAACTGTAAGCAATGAAAAACAATTAGTGAGTTTGAAAATGAGCTTCAATCTAATGCAATTGATTAGCAGATTAATAAATATTTGATTTTGCTACTTGTTCAACGAATGAATCTGGCTGTTTTATAATTAACCTCAGCTCCGTGATTAATGTGAGCATGATGAATAACGCAGCGTTTACATTGCTCTAATGTACAGCTAACAAATTAGCTGAGAAAAATTGTGGCTAATTCTAAAACTATTGGAGCATGATATGTTTCAGGTCATGTAAAACAACTGTAGGTGTCATAAATTGCTTTTAATACACTTGTTGTAGTAATACACTGTACAAGGAATCGATTGTAATTAAATTACCCAAGATCCTAATGAAAAAGAGAAGTAATAATTGGTATTAATTGCTGATAATTAACTTAGGAAAAGAGTCATCTTGCATGGTGTAAATGCAGATCATAAACATGATATAGACATTACTTAATGTTGTTTATATCATCCTTTCAGACCCAAAGCTTTTGCATTTTTGCATTAAAAAAACTGAGAATCTGTCTCAATGAGCTGTGAACGCAAAAAGGAAACCATAGTATTTAATTTCACGGCTCCTTAACTTTCATACAGTTAATTTCTCCAGCACCTTGCTGTATATTCCTATTCATTGTCTGAAATTTATGACACATTTAAGCCACAGAAAACAAGTTTATTTTGTATTTAATAAAAACAGGCAATGAGATTTAGTTTCCCTCACAATGCAATTAATCACTGTCAATTGAAAAAGACAAAAAAACTAACTATTGCATGACTTTCAAGGAACACAGGGATTGGTTTCTAAACTATATACATACTTTTTAGAAAACAATGTACTTCCCTCTGTCATTAGACTCTTTTTGGAGAGCAGATATTTCAGAACTTTCTCCCAGCTATGATTGGGACGAAGTTTAAGCAATGGTAATGCTTGCATCCAGAAATCCGGATCATCAACAGATTCATTTAAACTTCATCCATAGGACAAACTTTTTAGCATGAAGCTTAAACCTGATCCTAAATGCACGCTTTGTCATACAGGTGAAACTGGTATGTTCTTTCACATGATTTGGGACTGTCCTGGGCTTGGTTATTTTTGGAATATGATTAAGCAAAATTTGTCTTCAATACTAAACATTCCAGTCCCTCTCACCCCCTCTAGTTTCATTTTAAATCATTTTTCTGATATCCAGCTTAACAAAATTCAGAAGCGAGTGTTTTTAGTTGGCTTGACAGCAGCCAAGTAGTTGCGACAAGATGGAGGCCTCCACATTCTCTTAATCAACATCATTGGATTCTAACTTTTATTGATATTGTGTATCTGGAAATGTCCACTGCTCGCATCCATGGTGCAAGAGAGGACACCATCAGACTTTGGGCACAAACTTTAGAAAAACTTAAAGGTTTACTAATTTGAATCAAGGAGACATGAAAAAGCAAAACTTTTGGTTCCAGGCCCATTAATTGTATTTTATTATTATTATTATTATTATTATTATTATTATTATTATTATTATTATTATTATTATTATTATTATTATTATTATTTTAATTAAATAATTAATTAAATTATTTTTTCCCTCTTTATTATTTCAATCGTTTTTTTTTTTTCCTTTTTTTTCTTTTCATAGTAATTGTTTAAGGTTCCCTGTTTGGGCTTCTATTAACTTTTCTTCATTGTGGTAGATCTCTTTCAACACGGTTTTGAATATCTTAATCTATTTGTTTATTGCTATTCTTTTATTTATTTATGTTTAACTGGCTTAATTTTACCCTTACTTAACCTTAAATACAGATTTGGTCTATTGCTTTTTTTGGTTTGGAAATGTTGTGTGTGTGTGTGTGTGTGTGTGTGTGTGTGTGTGTGTGTGTGTGTGTGTGTGTGTGTGTGTGTGTGTGTGTGTGTGTATGTATGTATGTATTTATTTATTTATTTATTTATTTATTTATTTATTTATTTATTTAATTATTTATGTATTTATGTATTTATTTATTTATTTATTTATTTATTTATTATATTATTTGTTTCAGTATGTCTTCGTCATTTATTCTTCAGTTTTTCCTTTATATTGTCACTATTGTTGTTGTTGGCATTGTTATTAATATTATTATTTAACAACCTGTATATTGGTTATTACAAATATATATCTATGCACACTGCTATATGTTGATCGCCTACAGTATGTTTTTTCTTTGTTTACATAATTCAAAATAAAATAAAAAATTTGATGAAAAAAAAAAAGAACAAGAATAAAATACAAAACAAAAAGAATGAATTGAAATGACTTGTGCCCAAATATAGGCATTCAAAGAGTGGCAAAACCAGTCACATTTTCACTGAGTCTGGTAGCATGACGAATGCAGATTGTTTAATCTATTTGTGATCAAATCACCACAAATGGAACAAAGGTGGAAATGCAAGCTGTACATTTTCAGAGGGGATAATGAGATCCCAGACACAAAACTTTTTACATCAGAAGAAGAAATGGCCGTACTCTAAAGGCTGTTTCAGAGAGAAAATGAAAGAATAAGGAACCTATAAAGGAGGTGCAGATGATAATAGAAGCAATAAATACCACAGTCATGCTCACTATATCTTTCAGCCACAACCTGCATGCATTATTGAGTCCAACCTTTGGATATTAAAACATTTTGTAGCTGGTCAAGTGAGCTGTTACTGTATGCTATCAACCAAACCAATCCAGGCATGACAATTTTCCCTATCATGTCTTGCAGAGGGATGAGACCTGATGACAGCCGAGAGCTGCGTCCCAAATGGCACACTATGTACTTATGCACTTACACACTCAATAGCATAGTATATGTACTGTATGTAGTGTTGTCCCAAATGGAACACTAATGGTTATTTTACTAAGTGGAAATTCAAACCGTTTCCCTGATGACGTTTGATGGTTGCCAAATTAGTGAAATAAATGACCAAACTACAAAAGAATACCTGCCATAAGTATAACCGCATTCACCATCGAGAGGCGGTATAATCACTCTCGTAGGAGAATTTTGCTTTCACAATCCAAAACAAGTAATGTAATTCAACATGCTCCACCCCCTCCGCTACGTGAGCAAAGCTCGGACTGTTGAGTGCGTGAAGTGTCCATCATTACACACTTTATTTTACTGGTTAAATGAGTGCATCATCCGCATAATTAAAGTGCACTTATTATTTATTAGAGTTTTTAGTGTGAACGCACTACACTATTTATACTACAAAATGGCGTAGAATAGTGCATAAGTACGCGTTAAGTTTGTCTACCATCCATATATCAGTCTGTTTGTCTAACTGTTTGTACAATTGTCCATTTATATCCATCCATCTGATTGTCCATCCATCCCAATCAACCAAACTCAGCACATTTAGCAAGGAAGATTCTAAATTAAAAAGTAATTTCAAACAAAAAAAAAAAAAAAATCAATAAAATAAAATAAGATAAGATAAGATAAAAATAAAATAATAAAATAAAATATTCAAAGACCACTACAAATGCCTTTAAAACATTTCACAAAACATGTTTTAGATTTGTTTAGGACATTTTACAAAAGATTAAAAAATGAATAAATAAATGCATATTTCTAAAACGTAAATTGACACATTGACAAACTTGAGCTGACAAGCCAACCAAGCTTTACATATAGTTAAGTTGCAAACAATTACATTTCTTAAACTCAAAAAGTATGAAACATTGCAAAACTTTAATCACCCAAACGACCGACAAATCAACCAACTAAATAAATGCTTCAAAAAAGATTGTTTGATTTTCTAAACAAACAATAGATGTTTACCACATACTTGTGCACTATTCTATGTCATTTTGTTCCACAAAAAATGTATAGTGCATTCACACTGAAAACTTTAAGAAATCCTAAAAAGAATAAGTACACTTTAAATACCCATATGATGCACTAATTCAACCATTAAAAATAAGGGTGGAATGTTGAACAGCTCAACGCTCACAGTTTTGCTCACATAGTGGAAGAGGAAAAACTATTGAGCACTAAGGTTGGCTTTCTTATTTAGTTTGAATTGTCAAAGCAAAATTATCACGTAACTGACAAATAAATGTAAATTCAATTTAATTCAATACACAATTTTCAATTGCAATTCAACTGCTCAAAAGCAAAAAATTCAACCAATCAACCAACTAAAAAAAAACATTTCAATGAATTTTGCCAATTATCACCATGTCAAATAAATATCCAAATACAATTGATTCATTCATTCATTTTCCTTCGGTTAGTCCCTTTATTTATCAGGGGTCGCCACAGTGGAATGATATCTTATCTAACATATGTTTTACACAGCAGTTGCCCTTCCAGCTGCAACACAGTATGGGAATCCAAATACATTATAAACTTAAAGTACGCCACAAAATGAGAAAGTGACCTTGAACCTAATAATAAAAATAATAATAATTCCTTACATTTATATAACGCTTTTCTGGGCACTCAAAGTGCTTTACACATAGGGGGGAATCTCCTCATCCACCACCAGTGTGCAGCATTCACCTGGATGACGCGGCGGCAGCCATTTTGCGCCAGACCGCACACCACACACCAGCTGATTGGTGGAGAGGAGACAGAGTGATTAAGCCAAATATGATATGGGGATGGTTAGGAGGCCATGATGGACAGAGGCCAGTGGGCAGATTTGGCCAGGATGCCGGGGTTAAACCCCTACTCTTTTTCGAAGGACATCCTGGGATTTTTAATGACCACAGAGAGTCAGGACCTCGGTTTAACGTCTCATCCGAAAGACGGCGCTCACTGAACAGTATAGAGTCCCCGTCACAATACTGGGGCATTAGGACCCACACAGACCGCAGGTTGGGCGCCCCCTGCTGGCCTCACTAACACCACTTCCGGCAGCAACCTAGCTTTCCCATGTGGTCTCCCATCCAGTTACTGACCGGGCGCAGCCCTGCTTAGCTTCAGTGGGCGACCTAGAAACCTAGCAAGATAAAAGTTATTTCAAAAATATCTCAGAAGCAATCGCGAAAAGCTTTGTTTATACTGTATACGTATGTCAGTTTAAAATTTTGTAAGTCCAAAAAAAATTTGCTCAGAACAAGAACATGTGGATAAGAGAATAAAAATACCCTCTAAAATGTACTTGTGAAGGTAATCTACATGTCTCAAAAGAGGCACTGTCTTGTACAAGGGGGGCATTTAAAATGCTTGCTATCACCAGGCTGCAAAGCTCAATTGGGTCACTGAAAGAGACCAGGGCTTGGTGTGGCAGCAGTAGGAGTTTTAAAGCCGCAGAAAGGCCAGCGGAAACTGTACTGGAGCTCTGCGGTTTGGGGGTAGATTGCGATCTGAGGTGTTTGCCTCAGGTATGGGCAAAGTGGAGCGTGATGTTTATAATACCTGACTGAAGCAGCCGTGGCTAAGAGACTTTCACGCTTGTCTGCCTACAGCTGAGACCTCACGTTTGATATTCAACTACAGACTGATCCGAAAAGAAGTTGAGAAGTTTCTTCTCTTCTCAAAAAAATGCTTGCTGACTTAAAAAGATAGATTTTTGGACCCTATTGACTTTCACTGTATGGAGATACACAGTAAAGCATTCCTAAAACAGATTTTCTCTAGTTTTCCACAGACTAAAGTCAGTCATACATGTTTGAATGTAAACTTCTATCCACAACAAACAGAGAAACAGAGAGACAGACAGACAGACAGAGACAGACAGAAAAAAATAAAATAAAAACAACTGTGTTTTAACATTGCACAATTATTTATATACACTTGCTAGAGATGTAAAGAGATATAAACTTGCAATAGCAAATATGTATTTTCACATTCAGAGGGAAAAAAAATGTCTAAAATACTGGAAGTCATAAACTCTGAAAACAGTGAGATAAAAAACATGATAAAGTATTTGTTTGTTGTTTGCTTTATTTATAGAGCACATTTAAAAACAACAGATGTTGACCAAAGTGCTTTACAAAAAGACCAGCATACAAATCTATACATTTGTAAAAACAAGTAAAATATATAAAACAGATTAAAATGAATTAATAGCAAATCAAAAAGCAAGAGACAAAAGGTGATTTTTTTAAATGAGACTTAAAAGCACCAAGGGAAGAGCATGACCTAATATGTAAAGGCAGACCATTCCACATACGAGGGGCTGTGACAGAAAAAGCCCTGTCACCTCTTGATTTTCACTCGTAATTTACGAACAACTAGCTGAAACTGTTGTTCCGACCTGATTGGCCTCAATGAAGTGTGCCAGTGAAGAAGCTCACCAATGTAAGTAGGTGCCAGACCATTCAAACCTTTAAAAACAAATAACAATAACTTGTACTGAATCCTAAATTGAACTGGGAGCCAGTGAAAGGATGATAAAACTGGTGAGATACTAGAAATTGTTTTCGTCCCAGTTAAAAGCCTAGCAGCTGCATTTTGAAGCAGTTGCAGGCGCACAATCGAAGCCTGCGAAACTCCTAAATACAAAGAGTTGCAGTAGTCCAATCTGGACATGATAAAAACATTGATGATGGATTCCAACTCCTTGAAAGACAGAAAAGGCTTCAATTTGACAATGTTTCTTAATTGATAGAAACCACTTTTGACGACTGAATTTATTTACTTGTCAAACTTTAACTCGGTGTCAAATATAACTCCAAAACTTTTTGCGTGACTGTGAACCTTAGGCTTAAACAAACCTAATTGATTAATTGTAGATTCACAGACACTCGGAGGGCCAAACACTAGCACTTCAGTTTTGGATTCATTCAAGTGTAAAAAATTA
Source organism: Danio kyathit (assembly GCA_903798195.1). NCBI lineage: Eukaryota > Metazoa > Chordata > Actinopteri > Cypriniformes > Danionidae > Danio > Danio kyathit. The sequence continues at coordinate 18,156,941 of LR812529.1, read as the reverse complement.
CCAGCCAACCAATTCCTTAATCTCGTTAAAACAGGTAAAAAAGGACTGTAAAACAGAGTTTTCTCCCAATTATATATTTATATATTTAACATTATTTCAATGTTGTCTTTGTACTCAATATTGATGTTATATTGTTCATTGGAATTAAAAATATAGATGTATTAGCATCTTGCCATCTTTTATGCTTGAGTTTGTCACAATTACCTGTCAAGAGTTCACAGAGTTAGCTGATGATTGATAATAAAGCGTGTTTGGCATGCTGTCCTGGGAGAGAGCCCTGAGCTCAGAAGATCCTTACAATTAACACACTTCCCCAGGAGAGGGGGTAGTCTGAGCTCAGGTAGGTCTCGAGAGCTCCCCTGAATTCGTTCACTCTGACTATTCCTTGATTATTAGGGCTTAGCACGGTGGAATGAACCGCCAACTATACCAGCATATGGCTATGCGGTGAATACCCAGTACTAAAACACTTACATACTGTGCAATTTGGTTTATTCAATTAATTTATACTGCATGTCTTGGGACTGTGGGAGGAAACCGGAGTACCCGGGGGAAACCCACATGAGAACGGGGAGAACATGTAAACTCCACACAGAACTGCCAATGGCCCAGCCAGGACTCTACCCAGTGACCTTCTTGCTGTGAGGCGACAGTGCTAACCACTAAGCCAGCGTGCAGCGCTGTCCTGGATTAATCTAGGAAAGAGGGGGAGAAGTAGGGGAGGATGGGGTGATTCTTCGAGGTGAAGATAACTAAGGTAAGAAAATCTGGTTATTTATGTGTGTTTGGATTCATCTGATTGGTAAATCGTATGATAGTTAATGTGGGACCAGCTGTGGTCAGTGTGCATGTGATCCTCTGGAAATTAGTGGATAAATAAACGTCACTTGTTTGACTATTGTATGTCTCAATTATAATGTTCAAATATTATTTAGACTTTTTATATATTGAAATTCCAGACATTCAGAACTGAAAGATACAAAAAAGTAAAATAAGAAAAAAGAAAAGAAAAAGGTCTCAGTTCTGTGGAAATATACATTTATATAATCTAGTTCCAAATGAACAATAATCTATATATAATTGAAAAGTTATATTCTTTGGTTTTTAATAATATCATTTAATTCAAAACTGTAACAGCCCAGCTGTGAAGGACATTAATGGCCCATTTCCACTGAGTGGTACGGTACGGTACAGTACGCTTTAATGGCTGTTTCCACTGTCAAAAGGCGTACTGAATCGAACCGTACCTCTTTTTTGGCACCCTTTCGAAAGGAGCTAGAAGCGCAGCTGAACGCTATTGTTTTACAGAGATACGTCATTCGCTCACACAACAAGCAAGAATGAAAACAAAGAAACCGCCATGTTTTAAATACACAGCCAAGAGATTACAGCATAATTATATATACATATAATAACGAGCCATGGTCGACCGGGGCTCAAATGAACCTTGTCGTCGTCTTGATAAACAGCCACAAAGCCAAAAAGAAGAGCAAATTTTACCCTGTGCCCTGTATTTTTTTACGAGCCAGTCTGAAGCGCGAGCAGTTTCTCTTTCTTGCTTGCGCTCGCTGCGTGTCTATATTTGAAATAACAAACTTCTTAAGCTGATGATAATAACGTGTGCAATATTTTTTACGTGCTTCTGAAACCCGATCCTGTCAGAAACTAACAAACGTGAGAGTGACACGCGAAAAAACAGGAGAAGTCGGAAAAAAGAAGCACATTATTTTTTCAGCAAATGTGAACAAACTGACATGTTTAACTATTATCATCACCTTTTGGACTATTATGAACTCGGAATGATGGAATTACTTTCTAACAAGAGGCTACACATGCTGCTGAAGATAAAAGACATTTAATCATGAGAGGTTTGCACTGACTGTGAGCTATATTTTGTGTTGTTTTGAACCTAAATAAGGACTAAATGTATGCTGTGTGTAGTTTTTCTGTAAGTGGTAACATATCGGAGACTGTAAGGGTCTGTAGATGTTCATATATGTTCAGGGCTCAACAATAAGGACTGCCCGATGGCCCGGGGCCAGCGTGCGAGAAACTCGGGCCAGTGTACAGAATGGTTGCTGGCCCGATCGGTCCAGTGCTGCCTTGTCACAAAAGTTTGGCTGCAACTGTCTGTCAATTGCATGCAAATACAATCGTAGGGTGGTTTTACACATAGACGTTTGTTTCGGAATCTGTCTCGTTTCCCACGTTAGCGTGGTTCGTTTGGCATATGTGAATCCTGCAATAGTGCTCGGATCCTCACCAAATCCGATGTAATCGGTCCAAGATCGCCTGAATGAGGTGGTCTCTGTTCGATTGAGCGGATCGATTGTAGTGAGAAAACAAAACAATCCAACGCTCCAACGACCCAGGCTATATCAGTGTATTATGGTTGTGTAATAGCCATATATACAGCTATATGAAGAGTGAATTATGAGTAGGGCGAGATGTCATTCCTAACGGCAAATGTGCGTCTCATGTGTAATGCGAAAGTGAAAGCATGCTGAAATTTTACAGAGTGCTGTTTATCCGTTAGGACAATTGACCGAAGTTACCATCTGATAATTTTTCCATATTTGAATCTTATAATATGTTGTATTGGTCATTTCCGCACTAACAGCTCGAAAGAAAGATCAACATTGATCTGCTTCATGATCTGATGCAGTCTCGGTTCATCTGTTATTTGTCTCTATACGTAATTTAAGCCTAAAATTATAAAAACACCGAAATCTAGCCAACGTTTCTTTAATAGATTGATTAATCCAATAGATAGATTTTTACAAAACTTGACAACTGAAATCTCAGCTCTGTATGAGAAAGTCTGACCTCTCTGATTTATATTTGGTGACAATGTCTGTGGGTGTCAAAATTAAAGTGCACATTTTCGCTTATAAAATATTATATACAAACTGGTCAAAAGTTTGGGGTCAGTATGATTGTTAAATGTTTTAAAAAAAGCTTCTCCTGCTCACCAAGGCTGCATTTATTTCATCATAAATACAGCGCACAATGTATAATTGTAAAATGTTATTGCACTAAAAAAATAACTGCTCAAAAGTAGTTTATCATTTAATTTAATCCTTTATTCCAGAGCCATAAATCTTTGTCTTTCTGAGCACAGGCTGAGCCAAAGTGATGCAAATGCTATGGGCGGGGACTTAACGATGGTGCCTTTGTCTTCGGGTGATACTTCCCAATGCTTCATTTGATCACTGCATGCTACTATTTATGTTGATGAGATAAGGGCTGGGAAAATGCCGGTCATCTTGCTGACTTTAAAACTTCATTTACATCTACACCCAGCCACTCCCCTCCTCCTAAAAAACATATTATAGACTCATTTTAGACTTGTTCACAGACTTGTAAAAAAAACTTGCAGACTGGTAAGAGACCCTATAGGCTCTTGCAGACTCGTGGACTTGAAGATGCTGTATGACTGCAGATTAACCAACACGTCTCAATAAAGAAATTCTGCTTGTTTTTGAGTCTCTTGGACTGGGTTTTTCTCTATCTTTCATTTATTTTTTTTCCAACAGTTCTTACTGCATTACTTATAATTGTGAGTTAAAAATGTGCAATTCTGAGCTAACATGTCAAAATTTTGGCTTATTTTTCTCTCAAATATGAGAGAAAAAATATATATGAATATTGGGATATAAACAGAATGGGATTTAATGATATTGTATTATTATTATTATTATTATTATTATTATTATTATTATTATTATTACTATTATTATTATTATTATTATTATTGTTATTATTATTATTATTATTATTAAAATCCAGCAATGGAAGCAGCCAATAATACCTTTTAAAGTACAGTTAAAGACAATTTCCATATTATGTGTTTCGGAAGAGAATTTCTGTGCTTTCCAACAGCGTCAAGCTTCAAATGCATCTAGCAATATCTACAGCTCTGTGTGAACAGATAAACATCTTTAAGTCCTATATCTCACTCCTCACATCTAGTACTGGCATGTACTTGACATTTAGCGGTGATAAGTCAAGTGGCGCATTTACGAGAGCTTAAAGAAAAAAGAGAGAGAGAGAGAGCTAGAGAGAGAGAGAGAGAGAGAGAAAGAGAGAGAGGCCTCTGTGGTGGTTCATGTCTTGTAACACAGCCGCCATTAAATACATGTTGTTAATCACGAATCAACACCACACTCAGTTTATTACCGATCACAAACAAATATCTTTGTGCCTCTGCTGTTGTGATTTAAATATTCCCCTTATTAACTTTATAGACAAAAGTAATAGCTCGGTCAATAGCATTTTGCTGACTCATGCAGAAGACAAAGACCACTGGTTCACACTAGGGAACTACAAACTGCAAACAATCAATTAACCGGCCAGGGGGACCGAAGAACTGGATGGAAAAATGGGCTATTTGAGGAATGTTTGCTCATTCGCCTTTTATTGCTGTTGTTTTAAAAAACAGTGAGACTGAAAATGATATGCAGGAACATTTAATTAAAATATATTGGGTGTGGTAGACTGTAACTAGAAAAGTGTCAGCACTAAAATAACTGAAGATCAAAAAATTATTTGACTGACTGGGAAATGAATGAGTGGGACATATAAAGCAAGCAGCTTCACAGCGAATTTTAAAAGTGTGTGTTCAAGGGCAGACAGTAATTTAAAGTTTAAGAAGCAATTCACACAGAACATGCAGTTTTAGTATTAAAAAAAATAGATTTAGATCAACTCAGACTGGATCAATTTAGTAAGTTAATTGTTGACTGGAGACTCACTGAACTTGTTTTGTTAACTTGAGAGTCACTTTGGCCAGATTGGTTTAACCAGTTACAGTAGTTAACTGGAGACTCGTGTTGACCACATTATGCGAAGCAGTGAATTGCTAACTTAAGAGTCTCTGACAAGAGTCAGGTTTTCCAATAATCATGTATCTTGGCTTTTAAAAGTTTCCTTTTTACATGCAGTGTTACAAATGCTCATTGCAATTCCACCTGTGCTTCCCTAAAAACTGCTCATTACAAGGTCATGCAACCAAAGGTACACTCAGTTATGCTACTTGGGTGTTGTTGTCCATTTCCAAGGTACTGAATATAACCTTATATTGAGTCATATACTGAATGTTTACCCCAATGATCGATGTCATGACACATATAGATTAGCAATTAAAGACAAGTCCATATAAATCACAGGCTGGGGCACAAAAATAGCTGAGGAAAAATAAGGTAAAAGAATATAAGGATATGCATTTAATTTATTTTATGTTACTGTTTGTCCTTATTTAGTTTTTTTTTTCCAGTTTTTCCATATCTTATTTTATTTTTTTTTTAATCAATCAATTTAAATGTGCGTTTCTATTTTTGTCCCTTTGTTTTCTGCATTTCTAATTATTTAATTTATAATCCAATAAAAAAAAATAAGAAATAGAGTGTACAATAAAGTAGAAAACCTTTGATTACGATCAAACAGCTTACACAAATAATGCTTTAAAATTCCTCTAGCATACTCGTAAATCTATGATGATTTTCAAGTGCTACGTTATGGAACTTTTGGGAAACAGATTGTAATTTACTTATTTATTTTACAATCTACTTAATCTTACAATGTTTTTGAGTTAGGTGACTGTTTATTTGTGACTTTAACCCTAACTGGACATTCTCTTTGACCAGATCATTTGAACCAATAAACTGTAAACTGGAGAGTCGCCCTGAATGAATTATTGTAATCATTGTTAATTGTCTCTGACCAGATCATTTGAATAAGTGAAACATCATTCCAACTGCATCATTTGAATCAGTATGTTTTTAACTGGAGACTCACTCTGATTGATTTATTATTATTATTATTATTATTATTATTATTATTATTATTATTATTATTCATTAATTTTCTGTTCAGCTTAGTCCCTTTATTAATCTAGGGTCACCACAGTGGATTGAACCGGCAACTTATCCAGCATATGTTTTACGCAGTGGATGCCCTTCCAGCTGCAACCCATCTCTGAGAAACATCCATACACTCTTATTCACACACATACACTACAGGCAACACCCACACCCAATTCACCTAGCACATGTCTTTGGACTTGTTGGGGAAACTGGAGCACCTAGAAAAAATCCACGTGAACACGGGAAGAATATGCAAACTCCACAGACTCTGACCCAGCCGAGGCTTGAACCAGCGACCTTCTCGCTGTGAGGCAACATTGCTACCCAATGCATCACCCCATTATTATTATTATTATTATTATTATTATTATTATTATTATTAGTGAACCACTAAATGAAGAATCCAACACAGGCTCATTGTGGATACATACCCCTGTCTACATTTCTGGAGAGTACAAATTGTATAGCCAGAGGTACGTCTGGCTGCATTTCATCTTTAAAACGAACGTTACGTTATAGAACTACCAGCTGCCGACAGACTTGGGACACAGAGCAGAGTTGACCGCGACAACAGAGTTTGGTGAAGAACAGTTTCAGAAACCAGGTAAAACAAACCCAAAAAAGAAATAAACAAATAAATAAATAAATAACAGACTGAAAATCAAGTTTCTTTTTCTAGATTGCTTTTGTATACACTATCCGTTGGGTTTAGGGAAGGGGGTGGGGTGGTGAGTCAATCAGTTATTCAGTCAACAGCAAGCTGGCCTGGTTGGATGAAGTGTATATTAAGCGAGAAGAGGACTCGCGCGAAAAATTTGTGATAATCAAAAAAAAAAAAAAAAAAAAAAAAAAAAAAAAAAAAAAAAAAAAAAAAACATACACAGTGGCCTCTGGTGGGTTTGCAAAAACAAAACCTGCGAGCAGACATACCTAAGGTTATGTATTTCACTCTCCCTAGAAATATAAACCTGGGTATGTATCTGCAATAAGCCTGGGCTGAGAGAATTACTCTGAGCGGATTATCTGAACTGTTAACTTTTGGATTCAACATGGGCTCATTCTGAAATCGTAACCTTACATACATTTCTAGAGATCATGAATTGTGTTGCCAGAAGTACGTATGGCTGCATTTCGTCTTTAAAATGAATGCTACGGGGTGGTATGATGGATTACCAGCTGACTTGTAGACTTACCAGCTAACCGCTTACCTCCGTATAGATGGCTCTCCCACTGTTACCAGTTTGTCCAGTTACTGTAGCTCGCCATGTACGCTGTTACAACTGGCTCAAAATTGTAACATTAGAGAGACAATACGGACCAGGTAAATTAAAAAGAGAAAAAATTTATTAACAAAAGCATAACTACCAAAAGTATTTAAAGCAATCAAAGTCAGTATAGATGGAAGTCAGTAGTGAAAAGCAGGTGCATGGTAGTAAATTGAGCCATGATCCAAAACAAACTAAAATAAATAAAAAACACCAGGCAGGGAGATCTGGCTAATCGAGCTTTTCTTCTCATGTCAATTGTTGGATTCTTTATAGGCATCACATAATGGGTCTCAGGTGAGATGACCCACCCACCAATCGGCAATCATGTAGGATCTGCAAATCACAAAATACAACCACAACAAACAGGTGCCACATGGGACCTAACATACGCCGACAGACTTAAGACGCAGAGAGGAGTTGACCACAACAATGGGGTTTGAGTCTGGCGAAGAACGATTCCAGAAAGCAGGTAAGACAAAAACAAAAGCCAAAAAATAAAATAGAGTAAATAACATTGTGAGAATGTGGTAAAATCTGAAAACGTGGTAAAAAACAGGCAAGGGCTTTTCTTTTTTTTTCTGGATTGCTTTTTAAAACTGTCGGTTGGGTTTAGGGAAGTGAATGGACGGGTCAATCGGTGCTTTTGAAAACACTATTAGTTGGGTTTAGGGAAGGAGGAGGGTGGGTCAGTTGATCAGTTAATCAGTAAGTCAGTCGACAATGGCCTCTGGTGGATTTATGTGAGAACAGCAGGCGCAAATGGCACTCGCGAGAGAAATTTGAGATCTGAAAAGTCATACACTGTGACCTCTAGTGGATTTGCGAAAACAAAAACTGCAAAAAACGTAGCTCCTTTGACGTATTCGATGCTCTCCAGAAACGTAAATGGCGTTACGTTTTTAGAATGAGCCTGGGTGGGTTGGATTAGTTAATTTAACCTAGTTTAAATCAGTTATTCTCATTTCTGAGAATTTTGTTTTCAAGTAGAACCAATCCAATATCTCCAAACTAGTTTGATTTATTGCAATGTCCACTGAAAGAAACCCTTAAGCAAACATTTTAAATAAGACAACGAAGCTGACAAGCATGCATATATTCTCTTTCCTTTCTTCAAGGGGAGATTTTATCCTATTTCAGAGAAGCACGGTGTCCATGATATTTAAGTAAGTCTCTAAATCATCCTGAGCTTCTGTCATCTGCCTAAACACTTTCATTCTCAATGAGAGAACCACAGTGCATCATGGGAACTCGCCTGTGTTTACCATCCCTTTAGACAGACCATACACTTGACAAGCATCAGTCACTGTTAAACTCCACTGACTTTATTCACAGAAGACTAGCTCCACTAAAAGACAACACAGAGCGATTGAGACCTCTCTTCAGCAAATATGGGGGAATGATGAGTGATGTGTGGCATTTGAGAAACCTTGTGAGGCAGAATTTGGTGATAGATGGTACGTGTGAAGGGATGTGTTGCTGTCGCTAAGTTCTGTTTCACGCTAACGTGTTGCCTATGAGGCGCTGGAGGCTGTCAGGAGATTATAAGTGTTGGAGCGACAGTTCGGCTGCATTCACACTGTCAGTGTTTAGGGCTGATCAGATGTGAGTCTTAAATTGTCCTGTTCATGCAAGAAGTTACATAAGTGGACTCAATACTGTGAGTGTGAAGATACGAAGACAAATGCATATATAAAAAAAGATTGCTTCTAAACAATAGTTTTAATCTTTAATTTCTAATAATTGTTTTATTTTGTCTTTGTGACAGTATATACTATTTTATTGGGTATTTTGCAAGATACTGGTGTTCAGATTAAAGTGCAATTTAAAGACTTAACTATGTTAATTCAGTTTATTACAAAAGTTATTAGGTAACAGTGGTTTGTTCTGTAAGCAGTCAAAAAAAAAAAAAAAAAAAATTTAAGGGGACTAACAATATCGACCGTAAAAATAAGGGATAATAATTTGGCTCTCAACTATACAGTGCTCAGCATAAATGAGTACACCTCTCACAGATATCTCTTTTAAATAAATATATTATATAGGATGCTTTACATTCACATATTTGTGCATATACATTAGATTAGTCAGTACTAAAGCCAAAACTGAAACTAATCTAACTAAAAAAACTTAAGATCACAGTTCAAAAAATTAGTACACCAAAATTATGTTAGGGGAAAATATTAAATATTTTTTTTATAAACAGGAAAAAAAAAAATCAATATAAATTTTGTAGTTTCTATTACATTGTAACTGTTTATTTAGTTAGTTGGCTATTTAGTTGGTTATTTAAATAATAATAATAATAATAATAATAATAATAATAATAATAATAATAATGACATATCAGGGGGCTGTTCCATAAACCAAGCTTACAGAAAAAGCCAGGCTTATTTTGGCAAGTCAGGTTTATTAATGGCGTATTCAGTTTCATAAATCAAGTTTGCGATAGTTCAAGCTTAGTTACTATGGCAACTTATGCTGGGAAACTAGCCTGGTCTGGGGCAGTTCAAGTTCAAGCTAATGTTAACAAAGTAATGTTAACATTCACCAGCTGTAATTTGATACCATTTTAATTCACTTAACCTCTTAATAATGATTAAAACTTTGTCACTTAATAGTAAATTTATATATATATAGACCAAACACCTTTAATACATATAATACGATAATACATTTATATTCAAATAAGTCATTGCAAACAAAACAAATACAAACTACAACATTTCAATTACATTTTTATAAAAAAAAATTTAATGTTTCTTTTGATTTTTTTTTCTGTTTATTAACATTTTATTTATTATTTTCCCCCAACATAATAATTTGGGTGTATGCCTTTTTGGAATGATCTGAGTTTATTTTTTGTTAGATTAGTTCCAAATTTAGCTTTGGTACTTAATCTAATGCATTTGCACAAATATAATATTGTTAAACATCCTGTAGAAAATCTTAATTTGAAAGAGAGATCTGTGAGGACTGTACTCAGTTATATATATATATATATATATATATATATATATATATATATATATATATATATATATATATATATATATATATATATATATATATATATATATATATATATAGTATATAAATTACAACATCTTTAAAAATAAAACAATATTAAGAATGTGCTGACTGATATAAAAAAAGTAGGCTACACATCTTAAAGAATGACTTTAAAGGTGCAAACCCTGAGTGGAATAATCAGATCCGGGATCCGGGACGAGCAGTAGCTTCAGTTTAATTTAAAGATATTTGACAAATATTTTGGTATTCTGACAAATATTTAATTTAACATTAATAGGCCATTAAAGTGCATATTTTAGCAAAGCCATGTATATATACAGTGTATATATATATATATTTTTTTTTTTCAAAAGCATATTTTAAACCTGAAAGTAATTAATTTATACAACAATTTAATATTATTATTATTATTATTATTATTATTATTATTATTATTATTATTATTATTAGTAGTAGTAGTAGTAGTAGCAGTAGTCGTACCAGCAGCAGCAGCAGCAGCAGTAGTAGTAGTAGTTGTAGGAGTAATAGTACTGTAGCAGTACTAGTAGTAGTAGCAGTAGTAGCAGTAGTAGTAGTAGTAGTAGTAGCAGCAGCAGTAGTAGTAGTAGTAGGAGTAGCCGTAGTAGGAGTAGGAGTAGCAGTAGGAGTAGCAGTACTAGTAGCAGTAGTAGTAGTAGTAGAAGTAGTAGTAGCATTAGTAGTAGTAGGATTAGTAGTAGTAGTAGAAGTAGTAGCAGTAGCAGCAGCAGTAGTAGTAGTAGTAGTAGTAGTAGTAGTAGTAGTTGCAGCAGCAGTAGTAGTAGAAGTAGGAGTAGCAGTAGTAGTAGTAGTAGTAGTAGTAGTAGTAGTAGTAGTAGGAGTAGTAGAAGTAGTAGTAGTAGTAGTAGCAGCAGTAGTAGTAGTAGTAGTAGGAGTAATAGTAGCAGTACTAGTAGTAGTAGTAGGAGTAGTAGTAGTAGGAGTAGTAGTAGTAGGAGTAGTAGTAGTAGTAGGAGTAATAGTAGTAGTAGGAGTAATAGTAGCAGTACTAGTAGTAGTAGTAGTAGTAGTAGTAGTAGTAGTAGTAGTAGTAGCAGTACTACTACTAGTAGTAGTAGTAGTAGTAGTAGTAGTAGCAGCAGCAGCAGTAGTAGTAGTAGTAGTAGTAGTAGTAGTATATATGCCAACTGGTCTATGCAAAACCTTTAACATTTAAACAATTTTATATGAACTTAAAACACCTTTTATCTTACATTTTAAATATTACGTATTTTCTCCATACCAGACTTCTGTCTTTCTTTCTTTCTTTCTTTCTTTCTTTCTTTCTTTCTTTCTTTCTCTCTCTCTCTCTCCTTCTTTCTTTCTTTCTTTCTTTCTTTCTCTCTAGAAGATTTAACATTCAAAGTGTTTATGTATTTGCAACAGGCTAAATAAAATCTCTCATGTCCAACTGTATATTTGAGTCCGGTAAAAGTCTGCATAGCCCATGTTCACTTTGACTTTTTATCGCCACAGTTTCAGCATTCAGCAAGAGCTTCTAAAATCCACCCAGAGCTTCTCCTGACCAAACAAAGCTTAAAAATACACACAAGCACAAGTGTTTAGGGAAGGTAAATGATGTTGACTGGAAACAAATATGTTATCAGGAACTGAATTCATCCATCATGATGGGCAGACAATACACAATGGGACATGACTGAGACAACAAAATTAGGGGGGGGGACTCAGAAAGAGACAGACAGAGGACAAACACAATCCTGCTTTAAATCAATGTAAGACGTCACTGAAGTGAGGAGCAGAGAAAGGAGAAAGTCTTTATGAAATGGCTGGGGAAGAAACTGTTTTGGAGGAATGGGGAGGTTGGATCAGATCTTTGCTAGCTTTAATATTTCACTGTGCTGATAAGGAACCTGTCATATCTCCTTTTCTGCCTTTGAGCAGCTGTTGCCATGACAATGGGTCGACGATTGAGCTGTGTATGTGCGGATGTGTGTATTTCAGAGGTATTAACCAAATGATGACTGGCAAAGACAATGACATCTGTGCAATATGGAAGAATGAGATAGTGATTAATATGTGATGTAAATGAATATAGAGCAGGAGTTTTATATTTGGGATGAAGCTCACAACGAGTAGCATATTTCAGTATCTCGCTTTCTAGACAAACGTTTGGTCTCGATATTTATCTCGATAATCGGTATCGATATTTATTGACCAAACACCATTGTCAATTTCGATAAAAAAAGATTCGGTATGTAATTTCGGTATGAGTTGTATTTTTTTTGTTTGTTTTTTGCGCTATAGTTTTATTAAAATGTGGCTGCTGAGCACGTGCCTTGGCAGCGACTTGCACTATGTGCACATGAGCGTGAACCGCGCACATTTTTCCAGCAGCACCTAATTAAAAACATCTTAACTTTTCCGAATGCCGTAAGCGCACCACAATTCATGCAAGTAGAACTAACCAATCTGCTTCGCACTTTTTTTTTTTTTGAACAACAATTTTTATTTTAAATATTGGCATACAAATTGACAAAGGTTTAGTTTTTCAGTTTAGAAAAAAATCAAAATAATGAATAAATTAAATTAAAAAACTAATAATACAAAAACAAAAATACAGCAAGAATAATATAGATTCAAAATAACTTCACACTTTGAAAGAAAAAGTAAATAAATAAATAACAATATTAATGTTAAATAAAGCAATAACATACAGTATTTGTCTAATCTATATACTTTCAATGTCTGTCAATTCAAGAAAAGAGAAACCATCTAGATTCTCCAAAAAGTCATAGAATATTTTCCAAATAGACCAAAATATATTGATTTTGTTTTTCAAAAAATATGTTAATTTTTCCAAGGCAAGGCAAGAGGTCATCCCCTTTATCCACTGAGATACAACAGGACTGTCTTCATTTTTCCAAGAACACGCAATCAATGTTTAGCTTCCAGCAAACATTAAATCAACAGCACTCTTTCATGTTTGGTCACATCAAAGTTCAATGGACAAATATGCAATATACACAAGCTGGGGTCAAGAGGAATTACTTTACCAATGATTTGACTTACAATGTTCAGTATTTTAACCCAAAAACAACTGACTTTAGAACATTCCCACATACAATGATATAAAGTTCCTTTTGCTTGTTTACATTTATAGCATATATCAGGGATATTTGGGTTAAAATGATGCAACTTAACTGGAGTTACATACCGTCTACTCAGCCATTTATATTGATGCAATCTAAAATGAGTGCTTGTTGTCTGGGTTTGGGCTTTTTGACAAGCTTCTTGCCACTCTTTATCAGTTATATCCGCCTTCAGGTCAGACTGCCAAGCTTGAAGTCTGTCATTAAATGACTCTTTTGATTTGTCCACCAACTGTTTATATAAAACAGATAATTGACCGTTACCTTTTAAACAGTTAAGTGTAATATTCTCCAAAATAGAAAGAGGGGGTTCAGCTAAATGGTGATCTTGTTTTGACATAATAAAACTACGCAATTGCAAATATTTCAAAAAATGCTTATTTGGAATTCTAAATTTTTTCTTAATTTCTTCAAAGGACATAACGTGTACATCATAGAGATCAGATATCCTGCTAATACCTTGATTTGACCAAATTTTAAAACCTGGATCGACTTCACCAGGGCGAAAAATTTCATTCCCAAAAATTGGTGAGAAGAGCGAGAGCTGTGGAAATCCACCTAAATGAGTAAGAGCCTCAAACCAAACTGCTATTGTATTCCGGGTAAATGAATTTTTTTGTATATTTTATCAACTTTTTAGTATCTCCTGAATACAGATATAAATTCAAAGGAATTTGAATTGAGTGCGCCTCTATAGAAATCCAGGTAGGAGGGTACTCTTTCTCAAAATAGAACACACTTTGTATGAAATATACCCATTTCAGTAATAACAGCAGACTAATTACCTCAGACAAACACAGCGCACCCAAACACTGCAGAGGTTTTTACTTTTTTCCATAAACTTAAATCGTAGCTGCAGCAATGATTTGTCCGTTTGCTATCCTCTGAGAAAATGGTTGATGGTCACCTAGTTAGGAGAGACGCCAGGGGAGTGTGAGTGCAAAGTCCATTGTAAATGTTCAAGGAATCCACACACACTTGCTTGTCACTTTAGGTCGGAATAACAACACATGCAAAAATGAGTGCCGTATAGCAGCAGTGAGGATATTGTAAATAAAAGAAAAACAGGATGCAAGGATGTTGCCAGAGTGGCTTTTTGGTTTCTTTTCTTGTGCATCCCAGCCCCTAGCTCCCCATCTGAAAGAGTTTTTTGCATAGGAGGTAATGTAGTCATTCAACTTCACAATTTGTAATGTTGCAGTATGCATTTGAATAATGATGGTTGGTTCCTTTACTTGAAAGCTCAGATTTGATCATCATAATTTGCTTTCTTGACAGAGTTCGAGGTTTACTGTAGCATTATTATTACACTTTAAAGTTTGCTTTGATTGTCCAGTATACACTTTACCATTGCACACACTTTGCAACCAGTGCTTAGTGGGGTAACGGATCCGGCATGTTACCCGAGGATGGAGAGGTGTCACGCACGAAAGTGGGGAGCGGGGCGAAGGGGTGTTATTGGTGCGGTGGATGGCGGAGGGGTGTCACGGACGAAAATGAGCGGGGTGGGGGTGTTGCGGACGAGAGTGAGAGTGAAGGAATCAGAAGACGGGGGAAAAGGGCAGTTGAGGAGGGGGATCGGTAAAATGAGAGGCCAGATCAGATTTCAGAGGTGCCGGATCCGGCATCTTCTGGCACAAATTTAGCCCTGTTTGTAACTTTTATTTATCAAATTTAAGAGTCTCTTTAACACTTATGTTTATTTTATTATAAAATATTAATGAACTCTTAAAACTATTTGCCTTTGTAATGTTGGTATATCAAAATAAAGTAGTTTAAAAAAATCCTAATATTGCTAAATGTATTCAAAAAAAATATTCAATAATTTTCGATAGTGAATGATATGAAACATGATATTAAGGGTGTCAAAATTAATCGTTTCTTTGGTGCACCGCGATGCAGATGGGGAAAATTCGATATTGCTTTAATAATAGATCATAACCGATTATTATGACTGACGTCATTTATGCTCTATATGCGCGATGTCGCGGTAGAATACTATGGCGAAGCAGGCGAGGGTGAGTAAATAAAACACTCCTACTACTTAAAAAGCAGATCTTTCACTGACACTGAGGAATAGTAAAGCACGAGCCACTATTTCACTACTAGGGAGAAATGCTGTAAAACTCTGCCCCTCTCTCTCTCTCTCTCTCTCTCTCTCTCTCTCTCTCACACACACTTTGGGCATTTGACCCGTTGGCATGTTCGTGAGGTAAATTTTCCTCTCCTCTCAGCTGTTAAAGTGATACTTGTGGATACAGACACAAGCGTGCCTGTGGTGCGAGTTTATTGTATTGTATTTATTCTATTACGGATTACCTGATAACCACGTATTATGCGCATATAGACTGACCCGCGGCTGTTTTTCCCACGTCACTCATGGGTGAACAACGCTTTTGTTTCTAAAGCCAATCACAGCCCTTTCTGTTGAGCGGGTGAAGACAATGAACAATCATAGGGGTGTAAGAACTTGCCAGCGCTCAAAAAGCAAGTGGGATAATATTTACATTAGTTTATTTGTTATGAATGCTCGTGCTGTCTTCTGTGCATGTATTGGAGTTTTGTCTAAAACATTCACAAAAAGTGTTTTTTTTAGCAGGTAAAATTAAAGGTACAGTTCATATATCTGACTGCTTATATTAAAGGACAAAATTGTATTACAAGTAATATATAAATATAAACATATTTATAGATTTTAATACAATTTTTTTTCTTGTGTTGTAAAGAAAAAAAATCTAATTATGTATGGAAAGCATCGTCAATGCACCGTGATGCACCGAGATATCGAATTGAACCGAATCAATGGCATGATAACCATAACCGAACCGTGAGACCAGTGTAGGTTCACACCCCTACATGATATTGTGATATATATTTTTTTTTTTTTGCAATATCGCCCAGCCCTACTTGTGATGCCAGGTTTACAGGTCCCGGTTTACTCTATGCCATGAAAAATGCCATGTTGTTTTGAGGTCAAAAGTGGGTCCAGGCTCTGAACTAAAAAGGTGTGCCTAACAAATTGACCATTAAATGTTATTGTCATGATGACCACTAAGTCAAAAATGAAATTCAGAAAGACACCTTGGTTCCTGTGCAAAGAGCCAAAGGTACCACATTCTCTATACTGACCATCTCTGTATAGGAAATCTTTAGCACAAATCATTATTACCACGCTTGAGGCTGGCCGCATGACAGACTTGACCTTGATTTGAACACTTTAAATTGCATGCAGTTATTTTCTCTCACACCTGCTGGAACATATTCGCACATTTTGTATGCGATGTAATTATTGCCAAATCTTGCAATAAAAAATGGATTATCACTGCTGTGTTAAACCACCAAATTTCACTGTGCAGACAAAGAAAGCTCTTAACTCTGAAGTCAAGGTTAACAAAAAGGAGTGGACAGATCTGAGGGAAGGGGATTCACTTCATTCATTATGTAGTTAAGAACTTCCCTTCCGAGCACAAAAGAACAATTCCTGTACACATTTGTACATTACCAAAAAAGGGATTCCTGGCTCCTATTGTTGTGTTATGTAACAAATTGGGGTCTCAGTGTGTCACAAAGCACAAATGGGTCACAGGTCTGTTTTGATGATGTAACATTATGCAGAAAAAAGACAAATGCAAAACGCTTCACTTTTTTTCAAATTTTTGTAAAACCTTATTCCAAAATAGATTAAATTCATTTATTTCCTCAAAATTCTACACACAAGACCCCATAATGACAATGTGAAAAAAAGATTTTTTGAAATATTTGCAAATTTGTAAAAAAAAAATAAATCTGAAAAATCACATGTACATAAGTATTCACAGCCTTTGCAGTGAAGCTCTAAATTAAGCTCAGGTACATTCTGTTTCCACTGATCATTCTTGAGATGTTTCTCGGCTTCTTTGGAGTTCACCTGTGATAAATTCAGTTGATTGGACATGATTTAAAAGGCATACACCTGTTTATAGGTCTCAAGGTCCCAGGGTGGACAGTTCATGTCAAAGCACAAATCAAGCATGAAGACAAAGGAATTGTCTGTAGACCTCTGAGACAGGATTGTCTCGAGGCACAAGGCTGGGGAAGGTTACAGAAAAATGTCTGCTGGTCTAAAAGTTCCAATGAGCACAGTGGCCTCCATCATCCGTAAGAGGAAGATGTTTGGAACCACCAGGACTCTTCCTAGAGCTGGCCGGCCATCTAACCCGAGTGATCGGGGGAAAAGGGCCTTAGTCAGGGAGGTGATCAATAAACCCTCAGGTCATGCTGTCTGAGCTCCAGCGTTCTTCTGTGGAGAGAGGAGGACCTTACAGAAGGACAACCATCTGTGCAGCAATCCACCAATCAAGCCTGTATGGTAGAGTGGCCAGACAGAAGCCACTCCCCGCCTAGAATTTGCCAAAAGGCATCTGAAGGACTCTCAGACCATAAGAAACAAAATTCTCTGGTCTGATGAGACTAAAATTGAACTATTTGGAGTGAATGCCAGGCGTTTTGTTTGGAGAAAACCAGGCACCGCTCATCACCAGGCTAATACCATCCATCCATTTTCAGCAGAAGGAACTAGAAGACTAGTCAGGATAGAGGGAAAGATGAATGCAGCAATGTACAGAGACATCCTAAATGAAAACCTTCTTCAGAGTGCTCTTGACCTCAGACTGGAGCGACGGTTCATCTTCTAGCAGGACAATGATCCAACGCAATCCGTTAAAATACCAATGGAGTGGCTTCAAAACAACTCGGTGAATGTCCTTGAGTGGCCCAGCCAGAGCCCAGACCTAAATCCTATTGAACATCTCTGGAGAGATCTGAAAATGGCTGTACACAGTCACTTCCCATCCAACCTAAATTTTGAGCAAATAAATTATTTTAATCAATTTTGGAATAAGGCTGTAACATTAAAAAAAGTGGAAAAAGTGAAGCGCTATGAATACTTTCCGGATGCACTGTATATTCACAATTTCACATAAATCAGCATGCCTTTTCTTCTCATAACAAATTAACAAGCAACTTGACTGTTGCATAAAAATAATAGGTTAAATAACAAAATGGGATTTAATTAACGAAGTTAAATATATTTTTAAATAAAATGAAAATGAAAGAGCTAAGAACTTAAACTGCTCAAATGTTCTTGAATAAAATGTGTTACAGTAACATATTTGCGAATATGCAATGTCCGAAAACACATTTTGAGAGGTATTTTGACAGTTCAGAGCCATCGTACAAGCGAAAAGCTAAATACAGATTGTACGTTTAACATCAGAAAATGAAACAAATTCATCCTATTTGGCATTTTAGATTCTTTTGAACACATGTTCTTTTTGTCAGTCAGACAGCGTTTCTATGTTCGTTCTTGCTGTGAATTGCGGGAAAATGATTGATGAAAGGTTTATGATAAACAGCTGTGAGTTTGAAACTTTAACTGCAGGCTCTGTGTGATGCGCATGCACACGAAGCACAGTCAGATTTGTCCTTGGAGTCAGATTTTGATACAACACCTGAGCATTGAGCACAAATTAATTTATGACAAACACAGAGCATAATATAAAGACAGAATGTGGCGGACGGTTGTGAAACTCTATGCTAGATTCAGTGACTAGCACACTCCCCTGCTGCTGTTTAGGGTGCTGTGAAGGATCTGTCAGCTGTCTATGTGTGTGTGTGGTAATAGCCATCACATGCGCTTGTTATAATCATTATAAATATGCAGATCAAACTGAAAACAACCTTACATCAATAACACATTGATAATATTACGCAACAACGCATTGATAATAACAAATAATCATATTGGATTGCAAAAAAACAATGAGTTGTTTAGCACGTGTGCATCACTGCTATTGTTTACACATTTAATGTTTTCCCTGAGGTGATTTAAACCAAAATACTGAGTTATTAAAGCACAGCAATACCACACGAAGAAAGGACAGACTTTAAAGGAATAAACAATGTGTGATAAGCTCCGTTATAGTGCACTGGACCGGTCTGAACAAGTTCGACCTACTCATGCACGAGGCAGGCAGTTCTGTACAATTACATAATTTAACGGCTTAAAGGGCCACGAAACCCTCTGTCTCAGCAGGGTGTTTTCACACCTCTAGTTTGAAAATAGTCAGGAAAGTGGGCGTGTCCAGCTCTGGGAGTGTGGGAGTGTTGGGGGAGGGAAAGAGGGAAGGACTTGCAAAGAAGGGCGTTTCCATTTGGGCACGTGCTGATTTCACAGGCAAAACAAACACACAGACGTAGTATGTTTGATACCGCACGGCGAATGGGAGAAAATAATCCTCCGCATTTCTCTGTAACTTATGTACTCGGTAGGTAGCGTCAGAAAGCCATGTGTGTTTAGACTATCCGGTCACAAAATGCGGCGAAAATCCTGCATGACGGGAATAGTTTGTGTTAACATGTTTACACTCGAAGAGCAGCATTTACAGCGGATCTTTCAGTCTATAATATTGTACTGTAATATAGCAGTGATATTAACATAGTGTAAACTTAGTAACTAAATCATTTTGACTATGGTATGTCCTCAAAAACTGAAAGAGCACTGCTAACGATACAAACTAACTTTGCAATCTGGGTTAAACAAAGGGCACTGATCACACACTTACCAAATCTGTAGACAGACAATCAAACTGGAGCTGTGTCTTTTTATTAAAAGGAGACGAGCGGCAAATCCGGATTTCATCATTTCCAGACGCGAAAAGCTCTCGGGTAAAAAAATGTTCCTTAGAAACGCATTTCTGTCGCGTGTCGCGTGCACTGTAATTCATACGTGATTCCAGCAGTGCTCTCATAGAGGGAAAATGAAAACAAAACCTTCGTTGCAACACAGACGACCGGTGTCTCCAAATTCTAGTTCTTTCACTTGTTTTGGCAACACAACGTGGCGTCTCTCTGCCGTCTAAACACTGTAAACAGGTAAACAGTCTATCATGGATATTAATGAAGTTTTGCGTCATACACAATAGAGCGCGCTGATTGGTTTGAAGCACGTCTTTGTCATGAATTAATGCCGCACACTCAGATACGTCACAATGTTCTCGAAAGGACAGACAGCCACTCTCCAGGCTGGATTTACACCTAAGTATCTCATGGCCGTGACGCAGCTTCAAAAATTCGTTTCAAACCGGAAGAACGAATTTGCTCAAAATAACGCAAAAACAATCAATTTTCACTTTTTAGTGCAATATATGTGTCCTAATAGTGTTTATAGCAGCGTGGGACACATATATGACTGTCAACAGCTCAAAAAATGTTTTTGGCGTTTCGTGACCCTTTAAAGATATCGGCCTAATTTTGACATCGGACAGATAACGATAACATTAAAAATAGCATTTATCAGCCGATAACGATATGGTTGCAGATATATATGCATCCCTAATTCTGTTATTTAATATAATTTATTATTGTTTGTTTGCAGCTCTAATTTTAATCTGACCATTAAGTGACCATTAGATTTAGACTATATTTCTCAATAGGAACGGATCACATTTGTCATTTCTGAATCAATTTAGAGTTTTGTTTTATATCTGATCCCTATTATACATTTATTAGGGACCCGATGCTGCACAGAGTTTTTATGGCCCGGGTTTGCATGTTTTCCCGGACATGATCTCGACATTCTTAAGTTAGTCTGATGATGCAGGGTTAACTAATACCCAATTAGTCT
Source organism: Danio kyathit (assembly GCA_903798195.1). NCBI lineage: Eukaryota > Metazoa > Chordata > Actinopteri > Cypriniformes > Danionidae > Danio > Danio kyathit. The sequence goes on along the minus strand of LR812529.1, from coordinate 18,135,988 downwards.
GGTTGCCTCCTGCTCAGTCATACTGAAAGTGTAGTTAATTTAGTCATTTCCATACAACTTGCTATATCAGCGATAACCAGAAATCGAAAAAGTCTCCGATGATCTCCGCTGAAGTGCTGACTGCTCCATAGAGTCTTGTGTGATTCATTCAGTTATCATGTACACAGTATTGAGGCAGCAAAAGCCTCCACATAATTTACTGGATATAAAGATTTAAGGAGAATTTAGAATGAATCAAGACACTTTATTTTCCAGATAAAAGTTTATCATGCCAATTACAGAATAAAACAATAAAAGCCAATTCAGAAATAAATACACATCAATTACTCAAAAAAGATCTAGTAGAATAGATGGAAGCCCAAATTATATATAGTGTTGAGCTTGAGAGTTCTTGGGCCAGACTCGTGCCTTGAAACATTTCTACCATCTCCTTAAATACCTAATGAGAGCAATGAATGTTTTTTTTCAGTGGTGTAGTCCTTGCTATACGTACGTATACTCAGTATGCTTACTTTTTTCCATGAGCTGTTTGGGTATTACCACTTCTGAGGATCAATAATTGCGTATACCCTCGGTATGCTCACTTGTTTTTCTGATTAAACTTCCCTAATTTATGTGTATTCATGTCCCCTTTAACGGTATACCACAGGTTTTTTTAACTCGCATCTTAAATTGTTGCATTTTTGTTGCAACTGGTGCATTTGTTTAACTTGCGCTCTTCCCCGCCCCTGACGACCGCAGCAGCTGTGAGAAAATTTCGTGAGAGTTTTTCGTAGACCACGACAAGTCAACTGAATGATGTCTCGCTGAAACGTTCAGGTAAATTTATGAAACAGCGTGGGTGTCGCTTTAGCCCTCCTATATTTCTATTCTGCACCCTTAAAGGTTTTGCGATTAGCTCATGATCTGTACACTACATTATCGCCTCAATCCCCTTTAATTTTGTTATGAAAACTGTGGCAGACTTCCGCCGCTCCGTTTTCAGCTTGTTTTTCATTTAATCAGCAAACCACATCTGTTCAGGGCGAGAGAAATCCTAAAATCGCCCCTGTGAAACAGTATTTCACATGTCTTAATTGTGCCTACCGCTACAGGGAACGACACTATATATGACACTAAAAACAGACTACTCATAAACCGCGTAACAATATGCGATTTAAAAGGGAAACTTCTAGTATATAATAGCGACAACAGAAGAGAGACTCCTAATAGTTTGGTTTAAAACAAGCATGCACGAATGTGACAATCAAAAATAATGGCTGATTAATGTTTAAAGGAACCTATTAAATGTAAAGTAATAAGCCAGTAAAGAAAGTTAAAAAGCTGTCTTTCTATGTCAACTAAATTGTTGTAACTATCTTGATTGACTCTTTTTTTTTTATATTAAAATGATTAAATAAGCTACAATATAAATACAGCCAATCTCCGAGTCTGATGGGGGGGAGCACTATTAGCTAAACATAACTCATTAAATAGGATTAGACTATTAGCATCTCCCTTTAAAACGAACAAATTTGTTTGAATTTTTTTCTTTTTAAATGGATAGTTTACGCAAAAAATGAAAATTGTCATCATTTACTCAACCTTTACTTGTTCCAAACCGGTTTGTCTTTTTTCCTTCTGTTGAACACAAAATTAAATTGTGAAGACAGCTGGAAACCTGTAACCATTGACTTAGTATTTATTTTTTCCTTTTGTGGAAGTTAATGGTTACAGGTAACTGATGTAAAAAAAATAATAATAAGAAAAAAATAAATAAATAAATAAATATATATATATATATAGCTAATGACTCAAAGAAGCATTGATTTTCATCATTTCTTTGCCTACTTTCATTTAAAATTTGGGTCGGGTGTAATAGTACACCGCCTTTTTTAGGACTACACCACTGGTTCTTTTGTTAGAGATAGAAAGGTTTACATATCGGTTTGGGGTTAAAACAAAGGTTATCAAAGCAAACGGAATAAAAACTATTTACCAGTCATATACCGTATTTAAATTTAAAAAGTTCAGCAGGGAAGACAAGAAGACAAGATTCTCAAATGTCCTCTTCTTTAACTTCCAGCATTTTATTGTTTTATTGCAGGGCACATTTAAGTCTGAGTGAAATCAATCCTTATATCTCAACTCTAGACACATTAATAAAATAATTTGAGGTTACTGCTTAGTTCTAATTTAAGTTATGCTAACATGGGTAAAACAGAAATGTTTTTTTTTACTGATTTGCAGGATGGAGAGCTGTGCTAAAGTGACTGAAACTATCTGAAAGCAGACCAAAGTGAAGAACCTTTCAGCCATAGCAAGAGAAATTAATCATCTGTTTTGCATCTTGACCAAAGTGACTGACTAATTCAAGTCACCCCAAAATACTTGTCAACAAAAAACCAATACACAAAAGAACAGGATAATGCTAAGAATCTTAATGGGCAATCAGTTCAACACTGCAGCTGGAATATCTGACCATTTAAGCTCTGAACAGGATATGTGTTGACCTCTCATCAGCACAAGAAATCAAGAGTCTCAACTAACCTTTGCTGAGGAACATGCAGTGCTTAGAGAACTGGTCTAAAGTTCACTTTAGTTATGAAAGCAATTTTAATGTACTTGAGTACACTTTAAAGTACATTCAAACACATTCAAAGTCCAGAAAAGGAACCAAAACATTGCATGTGATTTCAGTTGTTCAACTGTAATGAAATAGAGCTCCATGAACAAGTTTATGCATCAAAAAAAAAAAAAAAAAAAAAAAAACTAACAACCAACATTGCTAGCTTTCTGCTACAGTAGCTCTCACTAATATGATTACAATTGAAGAGTTTAGAAGCAAAAACCTTTAATTCCATTAAAAACTTTCTTCTAAAATAAACATTTTTCTCTTGTGTGTAGGTTCAGCAGTTTCATTTTAAGGGAGATTTTTTTTGTTTCTTTTCATTGCTTTTAATGCTAAATAGCTGAACAAAAACAAAGGAGGCTGAGAAAAAAATTAGAAGGCAATTTTAGACAGCACTTAGAGTTTTTTTTGCATCTGAACTCTTCAATTGAACCACTGAAGTCACATGGGAAGTTTTGAGAATGTTTTTGGTTCCTCTTCTTGTCTTTGAACATCTTGTTACCATCGCTATCCATAGAGAATGAGAGAAAAATATCTTAATTTGTGTCCCAAAGATGAATGAAAGTTTCAGGGAATTAATACGACATGAGGGTGAATAATTAATAACATAATTTTCCTGTTTGGATGAATTAATCCTTTAATCAGCTACTTTTGTAAAATAAACGGTCAATATTCGCCAATCACTACTTACCTTATTGGTGTTAAGCCAGTTTAATGCGTTCACATCAGACGCGGTATGAACTGATAAATCACGATATTCGCGGCATAAATAGACGCGTGAACATTTTGAGTTTACTCGCTTCATTTGTGCATCAAATTCACTTCACAACAGATGCGGATTTGCATCATGGGTGGGTCTTCTGTCTGCCCGGTGACTCTAGCTTCATTGCTAAATGGCTAACATGGATTTTATTGATAGAATAGCTGTGTTTATGTGCTATAGGAAGCCATGCCTGAGTCCACTAGATCCATTCTGAGGTGCACCCAGCTCTGAGAGCTCATAAACTCCTCCAGAAACTATACCTGGATGATGGAAGCTTTCAGAGGTGCTTCCGACTGAGCCGAGCCCACTTTGATGAGCTGTTGTCCGGTGTCGGCAGGAGGATTTTCCCACGGGACACCATCAACAGGCGCTACGTCTTAATCACTCCCCTACAAGAGAAAGCTCCTGATTGGTTAACGTGGTGCAAATGTCCGCTGAAGTTCAGATTTTCCAACTCGAGCGATTTGGTCCGCATGTCAACCGCGCAATACATTCAACTCGCGCCCCCTCATTCGCACATATCGTGCCACAAAATGTCTATTTGTGTCTTTGCATTGACTTGACTTAAACTAAGTTTGCATTGACTTAAAACACTCACGCTTGACTCTTCTGCCGCGGCTGGTGTGAACGCAGCATAAGGATTAGAATTGTTTGACAGCATATACAGTCAAACCAAACAGCATCTACAGTAATCTATTAATCAACATTTCTCACATTATCACAGTTTATTTCAACGCAATCTCACGGCAATTCGTAACTTTTTGATTTAGTGGCTAATTTGTATGAATTCGTACCATCTAATTCGTACAAATTAGTACGATTTGCTCATCACCCTATGACGGTTTGGATTAGAGGCCACGCCTCCTTTTTAAAATCATACACTTTCGTACGACTGAATTAGCCACTAAACTGACAAAACGAAAAGTACTTATGTTTCCTTGTGAGATCAGGCTGGTTTATTTACTATAGTTTATAAAATGGTAATCAAATACTGATGGAATGGTACAGTATGTAGTGTATTACCATAGATATATACACTACATATCGCATAGGGACCCTGAGCATGCATCAATAGCGCTGCCACATTGGTACAGTGCTTCTAGGACAAACGTCATTCAACTGCACTAGTCAAGACAGTGTGCCAATGTGAAGATGATGGACTTTAGCGCTGTGTTTGCGTTGTAGTAACGAGCAAACAAAGAAAACAAAGCACAAAGGCAGAACATTTCATAGGTAAGATTTCGTTTTTTATGTTTTTGTATGTTATGAACTTTTGTGCTTAAAAAGTAGTTATTGATGATAATACAGTCTCTTGCTGCATTCACCATAAGGCAAAGTAGCACCAACTCGCACTAAATTCTAGACTTATGCTAGTTTTGTTGAATAAAATAAGCAAACTATGTTATGAAATATGACAAGAAGACTCTGCGCTGCCAGAAACTTGTATTATTGTCAGCTAAGTTAACGAGTCGTTCATAACGGAGATTCATTCACAAACGGATCGCTCCCTCCGTCAGAATGAGAAGTGAAAGCAGGAGAGGGGGTGTGTTTTAGGACATGGATTAGATCAAATTAAACAGGGAAGGAGGATAATGCATTTCCATGCACACAAACACTCACTTTTTGTCAGGAATGCCCGTGCGGTCACATCCATCAATGTAGAAAAGTGATGTAAAATTATAATATTTCGTAATTTAAAAAAATATTTGCATACTGACCACCGGGGAAAACTCCCGATCATAGATATATGTGTATATGTGTATTTCTCTGGCTTTGGATGGCCACAGTCCTCCACTTCACCTTGGTCCTGCATTCATTTCCAAGGAGCGCTACCCTGTACTAAAATGGCGGCTCTATTGACGCATTCGTTCTAATAGACAATAGCAGGGTAGGCGACATCTAGTGTATATATCTATGGTGTATTACAATCAACCAAAAAACATTCAGACAAATTCTAGTATGGCAAAATTAATGCCGGTTCCCTCTTAGCCTCAATGACAGCCTTTCAGGGGTGGTTCACACAGAATGCCTTTTTCCTTGTGTCTCATGTCTTTTGAAGTGAAGCACACACGAGTCTTATAGGCAGCATGTAAAGTTGAAAGATCTTTAATTTCCACACACAGTGCAGCTCATCACTGTCAGTTCCACAGCAGTGGACCAATCAGAACAGCTCGGAGGCAGGGCAACTGTTGCAAGTTTCTGTTTACAGACACACTGAGACTGTGTGTGGACACCCTCGTGTTTAATTCTGCACTTTTTTCAAACCATTTTGAACCGTCGCATCTCGCAGTTTTAGAATCAAAGACATGTTTGGTGTGAATGAGCCCTTAGTCTACTGATACTGTCAACCAGATTCATGCAAGCCTGAAATTCAGTTTTTTTTTGTTTTTTTTTCTTCAGTATAATACATCTCTGTTTACATTATTTTGCCATCCTCACTTACATACATGATCTATAACGCCCTACATCCACTAGTAAATTTGATATAAAACTGTATAATCCTGAATAAGCTTTGGTTTGACTATATATTTCAGCAACAATACATAAGACTGACCCATGAACTATCGTCTTTCTTGTGTAAACACCATTTTTCTAACCTTTTAGCAGATGCCACTACAGAAGAGCAGATCTGAAGCGAAGCATTGCCACCTTAAGTAAATCTCAATAGTTCTGTTTGTGTTGTTTACTCTTAACTCAATATTACGTAATGTGCCATTCAGAGCAGTGCATTACTTCCTCCAGAGACAAATTCACCAAGAATCCACTCTGAAAACAACGGTAGTTACCTTTCAGCAATCGTTGGTTGGTTAGATTACTACTAATCTGAACTGACAACCTGTCGACGCTTGTGTTTAGCACATTACTGCAGCGCTAATGCATATTTTTGCATTGATTCCTATTTGTTTAAATTATATGCCAGAATATCTACCGTTTGCATATAAGATAGCTGTGCACAGTGAATACTAAGAAGTGCTTAGCATGCTGATGCATTCAAAAATAAATAAATAAATAAAACGACTATAGCATCCTCATTTACAAGTGAACTGTATGCTTTCTGTCCATCATCATATTCCACTCTAGTGTGGGTTTACAGCCTACTTCATCAAAATCATTGCTCATATCATTATAGCCATTTAGAAAGAGAGTTTGACATCTTTATGGTGTTCGCATGCGTTTGTATGTGTATTTTTCCATGTGAAAGCTTTATGACAAACCATGTATGTGGTAAAAAAAAAATATATATATCCATATATATATGGAGATCACAAAAAATTTACTCCTACATCGGCCGATGAAGGAGTTCATTTAAAGCATAATTAACAGAAATGATCAGGTTTGCATGACTTTTTAAATATTTCCCAGTCCATCCTTTAATGATGCAGACCTAATGAGCTCATTAGTCTCCTTTGAGGACCACAAAAGAGTTTGCCAGATGTTCTTTGACATGAAACATGAAACAGCGTCTGCTCTACCTTTAAGCTTTCTGATATTTTGGCTATATAGATTGTATTATGATAAATAATATTTATGGCAAAAATTCTAAATAAAATGTATGCCATTTAATTTAGAAAAAAAAATGTTTTGCTATTCAGAATGATTAAGTTATATTATTATTATTATTATTATTATTATTAGACAAATAACACTGCATTTAAAAACAATTCACACTAAAACATAATATTCATTTCATTCTGATTTTAAACAACTTAGTTTTTCTATAATTTTATAATTTTTTATTATTTTTATTAAATGTTATAAAACAAAATATTATTATTATTATTATTATTATTATTATTATTATTAGCAGTAGTAGTATTACTACTATTGTCCTTGATATTAGATAATATCGACAGCAACAACTAATTAAATGTAGTATTATTTCTGCTTTTGTAAAAAACACAAATTTGACCTTCATATTTGTTATAGAGTTAAGATTTTTTTTTAAACAGTTCATGTTCAGTTCAAAGCCATTCCATCCCTTCTCTCTCTGAATACAAATGCTCATCATGTTAAACAGAGCCAAACGCATTTAAATCCCTCTAGACCAGCTGCTTGAGAAAGAAGAGCTTTGTGTTCTCATCATGTAGATGGAAATAGAGAACTGACATCCATGTACAGAAAAAAATTGATATGACCATGGGAAAAAAATGGTATAAGACAGAGCAAGTTATTACAAAACATGTGATGCCAAATACGCAAATAAATAAATAAATAAATAAATAAATAAATAAATAAATAAATAAATAAATAAACAGTGTTTCCTCTAGGATTTTTTTCAGCTGTGGTGGCAGACTCTGTTGGGCCTTTTACACAGATCTACCAACTACCTGTAGCAGTATTTCAATGACAAATGTCCTGAGCGCAGTATTACAAGTCGAGACCGCATTTATGTAATACGAGCATGCGAATCTCTTTGCTTGCGTGCCGATTTCCTCTGTTCATGCACAAAACTTCTTGCATGCCCTCAAGTGCAGATTTTCTTTTGCGCTCTCAAAAAACACTGCTGAAGTGCGATTTAGTGCATTTATGTAATGAGTTTGTCTCCAACATTTATTAGATTTGCTATATTTATGAATGTCTCCAATAGACTTACAGAGCGGCATTAATGTGTCCTGAAGTAAAGCAAAACGTCTATAAACTCCAGCGAGATAAAGTCATTGTGTGCAGCACCATAGACCTTTATCTATAAAGTATAATGATGTGTTCAACCTAACTGAAAGTCATGTCGTGTTTGCTGGCCTCACGCATCACGCACCTGTCAGTCAGTCAGTCAGCATGTCACCATGTCACAGCACTTACTACGGTTACAGAAAGGTTTGCGCTGTTATAATTCACTTACTTTTTAATACGTTTTGTTGCGATTATAACCCGCTATTAAAAAAACGACTGATTGTTTTGAATGAGAAGCTGTAATGTAGCCGTGGCGGGATGAATTTTGGTGTGGCGCCCCACCATGGAAGAATTAATGTAGCGGAAATCATGAATAAATAAATAAATAAAACAAAGACAAAAAAATATATATGAACTACCGGTCAAACGTTTGGGGTGAGTTTTTTTTTTTCATGTTTTATTTTTATTTTTTTTTAAGAAAATGATTCTGTTCATCAAGGTGGCATTTATTAAATGTAATATATTTCTTTAAATTGTTAAATATTTATAAAAAATTTAAATAACTGCTTTCTAATTGTATGTAGTTTCAAATTAAATTATTATTCTAGTCCTGATTGCTTTTATTACTATCACCATTGATAATGATAATATTAACAATATTAATTAAATGAAAGAATTTTTGATTAAAGAAATGCAGCCTTGGTGAGCAGGATAAGCTATTTTTAAAACATTTAAAAATCCTACTGATCCCAAACTTTACAATAAAACATAAATATGAAAATATAACAAATATAAAAAGTGCGATAAACTGCATTGGTTAAATAAGTTAAATTGTTTTCTGTTATCTACGTAGTTGTACAAAAACAACATATATACATATATATATATACATATGTATATATATATACATATATATATATATATACATATGTATATATATATACATATATATATATATATATATATATATATATATATATATATATATATATATATATATATATATATATATATATATATATATATATATATATATATACACACACATATATCTAATATATATATACAGTTGAAGTCATTATTATTAGCCTCCTTTTAAATTTAATTTCTTTTTTTAAATATTTCTCAAATGATGTTTAACAGAGCAAAGAAATTTTCACAGTATGTCTGATAATATTTTTTTCTTCTGGAGAAAGTCTTATTTGTTTTATTTTGGCTAGAATAAAAGCAGTTTTTATTTTTTTTAAACCATTTTAGGGACAAAATTATTAGCCCCTTTAAGCTATATATACTTTTTCGATAGTCTACAGAACAAACCATCATTATACAATAGTTAAAGTTAAGCCTTTAAATGTCACTTTAAGCTGTAAAGAAGCATCTTGAAAAATATTTAGTAAAATATTATTTACTGTCGTCATGCCAAAGATCAAATAAATCAGTTATTAGAAATGAGTTATTAAAACTATTATGTTTAGAAAAGTGTTGAAAAAAATCTTCTCTCTGTTAAACAGAAATTGGGGGAAAAAGTAAACGAGGGCTAATAGTTCAGGGGAGCTAATAATTCTGACTTCAACTGTATATGTTAATGCATAAACAAATGACATTTAATAAAGTGCATTTTTTTCACACCAGAAAAATGACTGATGAGCTAAGTGGCTGAGAGAGATTAATGCGCTGCAACTTCAAAAAACATATGTATAGATAAAAAAAAAAAAAAAAAAAAAAACACGAAAAAATTGAGAAAACATCTTCATTGGTTTTACAGCACAAATGCACTGCAAATCCTCACAATGCAAGCACAATTGAAAAAAAAAGTGCTGCAATTCCTCACAACGCAAACATAAACGCACAGCAAACTCTCACAACTTAAATACAAATAGAAAAACAAGCTGCAAATCTTCACAACACAAACACATAGAAAACAGTGCTGCAGATCTTCACATTTAAATTCTAGTATTTACTAAATAAGCACTAATATCTACAGAGAGTAAAAAGAAATGTGAAAGTACTATAAATACATCTGTGATTTAGTTTAAATTGCAGCTCATAAAGTGGTCTGATATTGTATTATTAAATTGCTCCAAAATTGCTGACACCAAATGTACTCTGGTTCCCTCGCTATCATCACAATTTTGGGAGTAAGTGGTAATTCTGTTCCATCTGCCTTTTTCCCAGAATGTAAAATCAGTTTCACTTGATTAATTTAATTAATATCGATCTGTGTGTGGCATTTTTTTAGCATGTTTTTTCGAATGT